>JAJCXA010000170.1:0-72137 GCA_026770245.1 Clarireedia aff. paspali H2
CTTCCCTTATCTCGAGCGTTTGGCGGTTCATAGCCTCCGCGTCGGCATACTTGCCCTGGCTATCGAGCACAAGAGCAAGGTTGTTCATAGTCGTGAGCGTCTCAGGGTGTGTCTTGCCGAACACCTCTTTACTTATCTCGAGCGTTTGGCGGTTCATAGCCTCCGCATCGGCATACTTGCCCTGTCTACCGAGCACAAAAGCAAGGTTGCCCATAGTTTTAAGTGTATCAGGGTGCGTCTTGCCGAGCACCTCTTCCATTATCTCGAGCGTTTGGCGGTTCATAGCCTCCGCGTCAGTATACTTGCCCTGGCTATCGAGCACAACAGCAAGGTTGCTTATAGTTGTAAGCGTGTTAGGGTGCGTCTTGCCGAGCACCTCTTCCATTATCTCGAGCGTTTGGCGGTTTATAGCCTCCGCGTCAGTATACTTGCCCTGGCTATCGAGCACGACAGCAAGGTTACTCATAGCCGTAAGCGTGTTAGGGTGCGTTGTGCCGAGTACCTCTTTACTTATCTCGAGCGTTTGGCGGTTCATAGCCTCCGCGTCAGCATACTTGCTCTGCCTCTCGAGCACAACAGCAAGGTTGCTCATAGTCATAAGCGTATCAGGGTGCGTCTTGCCGAGTACCTCTTCTTTTATCTCGAGCGTTTGGCGGTTCATGGCTTCCGCGTCAGTATACTTGCCCTGCCTATTGAGCACGAGGGCAAGGTTGTTCATAGTCGTGAGCGTCTCAGGGTGTGTCTTGCCGAGCACCTCTTCTTTTATCTTGAGCGTTTGGCGGTTCATGGCCTCCGCGTCGGCATACTTGCCCTGCCTATCGAGCACGAAAGCAAGGTTACTCATAGTCGTAAGCGTATCAGGGTGCGTCTTGGGCTGCGTAGTCTGCCTGATCCTGATCACCTGTTCGAGCAGCCCCCTAGCTGCTTCATTCCTCCCAAGGTGTATTAGGCTGCTTGCTTGAAGGGCATAGAGCGGCAACAAGTCTTCCGATGGCTTGTCAGGTTTCTGTCTAAGCTCAAGGAACATGTCTTCTAGCAGTTGGCCAAGCCTACTATCTTGTCGCATCTTCTGCAGAGCCCAGCCGCACTGGAGAAGAATTGAAGTGACAATTGTTTTTGATGCAAAGTCGAATGCCTGCTTGACCTTTAAGTCTGAGTAAGACAAAATGTGAGGAAGGAGACTTCTCTCTTGTGTTTGCCACATGCGAGTATTAGAGCGAGAAAACCCAAGAACACAGCCAGTTGCGATCCATACCACACCTTGGCGCTTGGAATCCTGTCGGTCCTTGGCCCAAGCGTGAGTCAATGGGTGCATCGATAACCCCACGCAACTTTTCAAATCATGTCGAGTGCCTAATGAAAGCGAGGCAAGGAGAGAAATGGCCTCGGTGAGACGAAATTGGTCCCACTCATCTTCGTCTGGGACCATAAATTCTGGTAACCGCAAGACGTGGTCTCGAGAGAATTCATCGATATTTCTACCCTCATCGCTAGCCTGTGAGATCTCTCTGCAACCCTTCCATGCCTCCTCGAAAATCTGAAGAGGAAGTACGCTAGAGTCTAACATCGACAGAATCTCAAGTAAGCGAAGAGCATCGTGTGCAGACTCGTTTTGAGATTGTTCCAAGGCATCTGCGGAGGCTTCGAAGGTTGCGTACACATCACGATACCTCGACTGGGCTTGCTTAGGTCCGTATTTCAAGAGACGTTGTCGATGCTGTTTGAAAACCTTAGGGTACTGGTGGAGTTGACAGTGACCTTGACAGATATATGCCCCGGCCTGTATTAGAGCAAGTGTATGCGATCCAAGGAGGACGACGACTTCTTTGGCCTGGTCATCATGCAACGGCCACGATTCTGGAGAAAGTCCAGCTGATTTGAGTAAAAGTCTTTTTGAATCATCCTCTCCGAGACCCTCTAGTGCTTCAAATGCGCCTGGACTATACTTTCTACATTCGGCAACACGAGATGTCATAAGAACAGTGCCATGATTCCCAGGTGGAAAGTAGACTTGGTAGTCGAAGTCAGGATCGTCAGCGTTATCAAGGACTAGAAGCCAGCTTTGCTGCGTGGTTGTAATATATTGATGTGCTTCAGAGACAGTTTCAGCAGAGCGCCCAAGTAGCTTTGCAATAGCGATAAAGTCACGCTCAGCGGTAGAAGGCTTGTCAACGTCGACCCAAAATATGCCCCAGAAGCTATGTCCGTCAGCTGATATACTATGAATAGACCGTTAGAGTGAATATACTCGTCTTTCAACAAGTGAGCAATTTGGAGGCAGACCTCGCTCTTTCCCTGGCCTCCTAGCCCCGTGATAACAAACCTCTTTTGTTTCTTAGCAACTGTAGTGTCACTGCGCAAGACCTTCTGCATTCGACCCAGTAGCTTGGTACGCCCCGTGAAGAGACTGTTCAAAGTGCGGGGTACTTTAAAATAGACATTTCCATGTGAATCAGTACTGTTGATAGTGCGTGGAGCATAATTATGAACTAGAGTTATATTAGGTACAGATTTTTATACGCTATACTACGGATTTGACGTACCATTGTAATTGTTGCCAATAACCATAGTGCCAGAACCAGAATTTTGATGACCAGTCCCAGAGTTGTTATGCTGAATGCCATCTCCCGTGTTATTATTCTGGGAGCCACTGCCATAGTGTGCGTACACAGGCATCTGTTTGAAGCCATCAGGGAGGGAAGGTTCCATCTTAGCCACTTCTTCAACAGCTTTTGCCAGCTGTTCCTTCGTCCTTAGCGTTGTCACTTCTGGAAACTTCGTTGCCAAGAGCTGCAAGTCATCCAGAATTCCCCCAACTGGGTTCTCTATGCGACCACTTTTTCCAATGGTCCGAGCAGCTTTTATATATCGATCCCACCTCGGTTTACTATTTTCTGGTATGACCTTTTCAAACAACCCCCGAAGTTGTATGGCTTGAGCTTTGTAGTTTTCCAAAGTAGGTGTAAATGCAGTCTTTGTTGCCTCGTCTGCTGCCTCGATGTATCTCTCCGTATCTTGGAGGAGTTTTGAGATAAGAGGGACTTTGGTTGCTGACTTCTTGAAATTCTTTGGAAGATCCGCTTCGTTATTGACAGCCTCGTAGACTTTGTTGGTAGCTTCAATAATCGAAATGATAGTAGATATTATCCCAAGGGCAAGGCCTGTTGCTTCGATGTCCGATAACCTTATCGTGTGAAAGCGAGTAGTAATCAGGAGCGCGTAGTACCCCGCAAGGCTGCGAAAGAGAATAGCGCCTATCGGAATTTTGCAGGAGTCTAGTCCTCAGGAGTGCAAGAGGCCTAAAGCAAAACGATACGCTATGCAGATACGTAGTCACGACAATGGTGATGTTGAGTCTAGATTTCAATATGATGGAGTGATAATGAAGGAGAGGACGATGAGGTAGATGGAGGGACGGGGTGATCTGCGGCGTCGTTGGGAAGCGCAGCCTATTTTTAGGATGAATTAAGGCTAAAGTACTTGGGGTCAGTCCAGTGACATGTAATAAGCCTCGCCATCCCCTGGTCGAAGAGCGTTGTGTTGCGCAGCCACAAATGTCGCCGCCATACGTTTACAATAGCAGTCACAGATATAAATTAACCGAGATTATTAGCCATACCGCCGCTGATCAGGATCCTTGATCGCTTATTTGGAAGAGGTATCAGCCGATATGGCGACGGCATATAACATAGCGCGCTCTGGCCGCCATAACACTGATAATACCTTTTTAGCATTATGATAAAACTTGGAAATCCATATCTAATCGTTCTATGAGTTTCAATGGCGAAAAGAGCTTGATGGTGGCGTCGCGGGTCGAGTGGTCCTATTCACACTTTAATAAGAAGCTCTCTATAAATCAACCGGGCAACTGCGATTATAATTTTCGGAATCAATAGGTTAGGAGTATTCGGGAGAGGTATTTAATACAACTGAAAGAAAAACAAACAGAAATTCTAATGCTTTCACAAATTATTAGGCGCTTGTCTCACTACGGGGTGCGTCTCGGCACGCAGGGATAAACGTTAGTTAACAATATAAAAGAATCAAAGAATCAAAGAATTGCAGTGAAGAACAAAAAGAACATAGATTGCAGCAACACCTTCCCCTTCTAATTTTTTTATTTCTTGTATATATATATATATATATATATTCAAAGCTCACCGTAATCTAGACTCCTCGATAGAGAAAAAGTGAGGGTTGGACGCGTAGTAGGTTCGACCACCTGGACTTATACAAGTTCTTTTCGAAGGTGACGTTACGTAGCCCTTTGGTAAATTTATACTTACCTTATCAAGTACTAATTCGAGCTTCTTATAGGACATTAATGATGCAAAATAGTACAGAAAGTTGTTAGTGAAAAGTACAGAATGAGGCTGCAGTATAATGTGAAACAAAAACATAAGCCCAAATTGGCACTTATCCAGGAGTGGCGTCACTTTTGGAATTTTCACATTTGCTCTCTGCACGTAGGATCCCAGTTTACACTAGAGTCTCATTTATGCAAATAGATCAATAACCTGTGCCGCTCTCCAAATGGTGGCTGTGGTCTCAATGTGCAACAGATGCTACCTTCTGTACCAACTTGCAAAGCTGTGGTACTATTGGCCAGAGCTGTAAGTATTCTTTAGCCAGCAGGAATTACCTGAAGCTGCGCTACTCAGCTTTAAAGCTAACTTGGGACTAGCTTAATTAGCGACTGCACATGGATTTTCAAGAAGTTTGGAAGTTTATTTTCTACATCGCTTCTTACATATCAAGATAAATCACCCCTATGGAGTCTACAAGAACTATTCAGCCATCTCACTTTTCAACAATATTGTGCTGCCAGCATTGCTGAACAAAATGTCTCTCAGACTATCTACCTGGTCGTACATGTTCATGATCTTCGGCGTCTTCAATCTAGCCAGTTCAAGCCAAGTTGACCTAGGTGGCACATCAATCGATGGACCTCAAGATCAAGACTATTATCGCATATATCCTCTCTCCGAATGCGGAAGATGTCCAAGCATCGAAGAGATTCGAGCGCCCGGCGTCGAGTTTGCATTAGAGACCAGCCATGGGTAAATGAATATTCCTCCTCTCTATGGATGTAGACCAAACAAGACATAATAGTGCTGCCGTTGTCAGGCTTCACAATGGCACTTATCAGCAGACTGCTCTGATCAAAGGTGATACTTTACACACTACTCTCCTCCGTCACCTAGCGACTAGCCCGAAGAAATGCACGCCGGACAATTCTGATTCCAAAAGGGAGATGTTGCAGTATGTGAAGGCGCGTTTGCAACGCCATTTGAACAAGCTTCTAGGTTGCCCTGCGACTCCAAAAACGGCTATCCTGACCTCAATGGT
Organism: Clarireedia aff. paspali H2; assembly: GCA_026770245.1. Classification (NCBI taxonomy): domain Eukaryota; kingdom Fungi; phylum Ascomycota; class Leotiomycetes; order Helotiales; family Rutstroemiaceae; genus Clarireedia; species Clarireedia aff. paspali H2. Next base: position 5,350 of record JAJCXA010000170.1, read on the forward strand.
CATAGTGCTCTACAACGAGACGCAGACGTGGCTGGGAGAAGAATAGCCTATCGCCGCGGCGGTGCTCAGCTCTCCAGACCGCATTATGCTGACAAAAGAAGAGATAAATGATATATTGACTATCTGAAGGTCAAAGATCTCATGGCCGAGCCAGACTTGCTCTAGTCGCTTGAAAACCTATCAGCAGCGTACCCAGGTTATGGCCAGAGCCTATGCACCATGTACACAGACGCATATGCGTGTGAGCGTGAGAAGTGGCGCTTCCCATACCAGGACGTCCTACACATTAACTTCAACCGTGAGAGCCTGAGCGGCACAATCAAGGCCCTACGGAGTGCGCGGGACGGGTCGGTGGATGCGGCAGTCGTAGATCCAAATCTAGGCCACGGGCGCGAGGAAGTTAGGCCCGTTGTCGTATTGTGAAATTCTCAAAAGTGACGCCACTTCTAAAGAAGTGACAATTTAGGCTTATATATTTCACACGTATCCAATAGTGACAGCAAGCAATATTGGGACGCAGTTTCCGCTCGGATCCGCGAGCTTGTTATGTCTTATAGACGGCCCATCAGCGACGGACGCGCGCTTCAAGGCTGCACTTTAAAGATGCTCTGCATAATATCGTTGCTGAGGATGTCCTCACTATTCTTAATGGTAATAGCAGTGATTCTGTCAACGGACACGAATGGAAAGCGATGTTCGACTTTGCGACTGCTCGAGGAGCCGCTGCAGTAGCGAAATGTAGGCAAGAAGGCCCGATCAGGTGCGCCCAGAGCGATGAGTGCAAAAAACGCAGAGAGCACGAACGGCAGGTTGTACTTCAGACTGATCAAGAAGCGGACAGTAATCTGGAACTGTGGTCAAAGTGCTCGATACTGTGTACGATACTAGACCATTTGTATTCGAGAAGAGTGATTTCTACAACAAAAGATACTCAAATTCAATAATCTCACCGGATTATTTAAATTCAATACTATGGTAACTTGCATAAAGCATTTCAAAGGGACTAAAATAAACTAAATATCAGTACAATATTCACAAAAGCCTAATACGAAAATCATGGCATATTTCGATTGTGGAGCGACGTGTAAATGGACCAGGAATAAATGAGTGACAATACCTTGCGTCGGACAGTTAAGCAAAACTTCATAACGGGAGCAATAAAGTCTTGAGCACCTGGATACCCACCGTGTGTTTATTCTACCGGATGTGTCGCACAGCAGCCTTCACATGCTTACAACGGAGGAAAAAGGTAATTCCAACGCCTCAAATAGCGATGCACGTTTCCATCGCAATCAATAATATCCATCAACGATATTCTCGCGTTTGCAATAAAGCCGTGAGATTTGCATACACGAGAGATTTGGACGTGCAAGCTATGTTGATTTTGTCGTAATATTCTAGCATTGATATTTATCTTCTCCGGACACGAAATGGTACTCTAATTTTCTTACAGAGATCGGCAGCAAGCTCGGGAGAGAATCATCCAAGCTTGCCAGCAGTTCAAATCATGCTCAGCTTCGCCAATTCGTGCAGTCGGCGAGCTTTCAGTATTGCATAGTTCTGCTGATCACCTCTTCCAAAAGCTCATCGAAATGATCCCTATCGCATTTCTTTGTCAATCCAAGTTCAACTCAAATCAGGGAAACTCACAGAGTTTGAAGAACAAATGAATCTTGCTACGGCTAGTTCTTCCTTATAATTTTTTTAATTCCTTTTACACTACTGTAAAAGACATGACCCCCGAAGACAAACAAGCTCATGACCGTCCGTACAAACAGTCATTATCGTGCAAACACTCATTATCGTGCAAACACTCATTCCCGTTTGCTTATTAAATTGCTAATGAGGATGCCTATAAAAGGCTCCCATTCCCATAGTTTTAGATAGATCAATCAAGTCATATTTATCTTACAACTACTCATTTGCAGCTATGGAAGACGTCGGATTTCCAACGCTCGTGGCTAGCGAGGATGTTGCTGAGAGGGCCTTGCCTGAAGCAATCTCGCCAGAGATTGGAGATATTGGAGTTCGACAGGATCTCCAGGGACTAAGCAATGGTGGGTTGCGTATCGGCGGCGACCATCAAAGAGCCTCAGAAAAAGAATTGGGATTGTCTACACAAGGGTTAGAACAATCTAAACTACCAGTGAGTTTGTTCCCTTGCAATTTGAACCAGGAGCGCTACTCATAGGAACTGACAGAACTTTCAGAATGAGACAATCCCTTCAGAAAGAGCAGTAGAACAACATGTTGTATTTCAGCCCGACGAATCTAGCGATCGGCCCCGAAACCTACTAGTTCAGCACATATACCATGGAAACCTTGTCAAGCTGGATACTCCACGCCAGGAACAACGCTCTGCAACCCAGGTAATTTCAGAAGAGAAGGAATGGGAGAAGGCGGTCGGCGGAATGTGGAGAATTCCCGAAGATGGTCGGTGGCATTTGACATTCGCAAAGGAATGGCTACATAGCCTTTCTCTCGAAGATGCGAGGGAGCATTTGAAGACTATCAAAGAGGACGAAGAGAAAGTCTCTACTTGGATTAATCGCCACGAGACTACGGTTTTTGATTTGCTGGATGATGGCACTCAATATCGCTACACGAAAGGAACTCAAAGCAAGAAGCCAGAACTCGACATGGCAGGTCCGGTGCTCTCTAGAGAACCTGTGACCAATGCGCCATGGAGAAGAGTGATGTAAGTCTGCGCCGCCAAGGCGCTATGGTTCTTATAGCTAATTGAGGCTCAAAATTCAGATATCTTACAAGCCCAGAGTCCAGAAGAACAGAACTTGTTTGCGCCATCGCGCATCAAGCTAGTATCAAACAGCGTCAAACAATACCTAGTAACATTAGCGTCGGGAGAAGAATGGAAACAATCAAATTTGATATATCCTATCACCAGATCTACGCAGTCAGATCCGAACAATTCCAAGCCTTACCCTATGTCGAGCCATGGAATTTTTGGGACACTATAAAGTTGGATTGGAAGCCGAAAAAAACTTCAGATACTTCACAACGAGTCCTCATAAGAAACTGTTACACGGTAAGCTCTAGTTCCCGTTCAATTTCATCCTGATTCTCCATACATAATACGTACTAATTTGCTATAGCTGGTTGCGGTTGCGGCCCAGGGCGACATGGACCATTGGACGTTACTACAGATGAGACCAGCAACTTTAGCCCAACGTATCCCCAAAACCTTCTCCACCAAATATTTCACCCAAGATATGGCTGAAGCATTTATGCTTCAGCTCGCTGATACGATGCCGGAGCTAAATGTTGTATGGAAGTCGAACTTGGAATACTTCAAGAATTTGACTACTGATCATACAGCGATTCGAGATATGGTATCTTACAAAGACATTGCAGTTGATGACGATTTGACAATATCGACATTGTATTCTTGGGCATCGAACGTACTTGAAAACCTGGATGCTAACATATCAGAGAATATTGACACTATTAAAAAAGCTCTCGAAGAAGCGAAGCGCTTCCAGGAGAGAACCAACAAATCTCCGGGCGAGGGCATCCAAGTTGTACAAGAGCAGCTGGAAACTTTGCAATGCATATCGAGGGAGATGTCAAAAAAGCGGGCGCAAGTGAAAGAATTGCTCCGAGCGGTACATAACAAACACAATTTCCAGAGCACACCCATTTGCTGACATAGTTCCATATTATAGTCACTTAGTACCGTCCAGGCTGTGGGAAACCAGAGATCAATACAACTTGGGCGAAGTGTTCGGTGCTTGGCCGTGATTACCACCATATATGCGCCTATGTCATTTTTTGTGGTACAGTGATGACCTTGCGTCACAGTGGTTCTCTGCTAACCTAGTCAAAGGCGTTACTTAGATTCAGCGATGCTAAATTTAGTTTTCGAACGGTCGCAATTATCGGCAGTCTCATAGCATTCATCACTTATGTGGCGGTTTCATTTATCGTTGGAAAGCATCTTCTGAAACCTTTATGGCAGCTGGGAGTCTGGGTCAGTGAATTAATCAAACGACTGCGCAGAACACCCACGGCTCAGCCGGACCACGAGATGAATCATTAAGTTGTTACTCATTTGATTCATACGATTAAAAATGAGCCGAATGCAGGTTTCATAAAGTTCTATGGAATTGAAAAGCTAAAGTTAATGGTATAGCATTCGGTTGATTAGACAGCTAAAGCTTTAAAGCCCTTGAATTACAGTGATTGAACTCAATCGCTATAGAATTCTTTCCGCAAATTTACTGTCTGATTCAAACCAGGATCATTCTTCACATTCTAGAACATCACTGTCTTAGATCAGTCATTTATACTTGCGCTCTAGCTCAAATAAATCTACCCCAATCAATCCAATACTTTTCTGAGAAAAGGCCATAAACTCGGCACATCGAAAAGTGTGAAAATTAGAGCTCTTGAAGGAGTAATTGCATTGAAACTGGATGAACTGATCGATCTATCTGCTGAACTAACTACAAAGCTGCTTGTAGGAGGCTTATATCCTCAAGCTGTGGCAAATTGGTGATTCTGGCATGTTCTATAGCTTACAAATAGAAAAATCATGGAAATTTGGCATTTGTGGATCATTCCTCGATTTGGGAATGCCCTCATTTATCGAATACGTATTTTAGGTTGAATTTGGATCCCATTCTCACAAAAAGCCATCAACATATACGCTGATGTTCTGCACTTAATGACAGAGACTGGAGATGCCTTTGAAATGACCGATAACGATTCAAAACGGTCGAGAGGTTGTGAATTTGTGATCTGTCCCGCTGTGATCAAGTGCCCCAATGCTCCGCATCACTTGGTTTACAACTGTCCAAAACATCGAGCAAGATAATCAATTCGCCCGTTTATAAATTTGCCGCTTCCGGTGCGACAAAATCCGACAGAATTAATTCAAAATTGAGAAGCCTATCCCCAATACATATCACTACAGTCTTATTTATGTCTCGGTCTAGGGGGTAGCGTAGTTGAGATACCGTCGGAAATGATAAATTAGATACTTGCCGCGAGAGTGGCTTTCGCAGACGTGACATAACAGCCGCTATCGAATGACTCAATACGGTACTAGGAAGAAAATAGGGCAAGCGTCAGGGGCTTTGGCTTGTTCATCTCCTATATAGACTCTTTACAATTCCTTCTAGAAAAAAAAGTCCACCCGAAACCCACTTACAGTATCTACGACTTCACAATGGACATCTCAAGTATGGACCAGAGAGAAGACTCAAGTGATCCCCAACGCTCTTACCAACCATCAGGGCAGCGAGGACCGGAGACATCACCGCAGTCGGCGTCCAAATCACCTGCTTCAAACACAATCCTGCCGGAAGAATATATCGAGATACCGAATCAACAAGCAGAAGGACCAAAGTCAAATAAAGATCGAACTTATGAATGGGCGTTAGCTTACCTTATGAGTCTGGTGGATAATGAAAAGTCTGCTGTCGATCACAATCAGAGAGAGGAAATCAAAGATAACTTCACAAACTACTTTGATCGAATCCCCTTAGAGAAAATTGGGGCGGGCGTGGACGCTGGATCATACTGGGGTTCTAGAGGCGCGGAAGCAACTAAGTCTGAGTTGACAAAAACATTGGACGGTTGGTGGACGAAGGAGGTACAGAAATACGAAAACCAGAGAATCAACAACAGCGCTGACCAATCTTCAATGTAAGACGAGCTGTTCAATACTACAATCCTTATAATATCGTTGATATCGGGCTATCTACTCGAAGGCTCTTCAACGTGATACTTGCTGTCTCATTCAGCAAAAAAAGCAATTTTTGTATGGCGAGAGATTTGGAGATTCAGGGTTGCGTGAAATTCGATTTTGGTTCTGAAATTTCGGGGTCCATGATATATTGGAGGGTCTTGGGACTTGGCATTTTTCATTTCATAGAGTAGGCATTGAGGACATCGGAGAGAATTGTCGTGGGTTCAACTTCAAGATCTGGCAGAGAGGATATCCGTTTCTGGATCAATATGCGGAGGTAGTTTAACATTCGAAGGCGGTGCATAGTTACATTTAATTCAAGGCGGTTCAAAAAACTTTGTGCAAACGCTCAGATGTGAGATTTTCTATCCACAAACAACTCTAAACTTTGGAACTTAAGAGTATCAGGAAGGGTATGAAGGAAATCCTGCATTCAGGAGTACTGGTAGAGCTTCAATCCCACCGGAAAGCATCTTCAGATTGACTCTAAATTCCTACGGCGACACGAATTGTCAACCACTTCGGCTGAGCCATACTGATACCTGGATCTAAATGTCCGACCGATAAAAAGAAAGAAAGAAAAAAGCAACATGAGAAAAATGGAACCATGAGTGTATCGGAAGTAGAATTTTGGTGATCGACTACTTGCACTCTCCATTCTGGGATCAGAAGGGGCTAATAGAGCCTAAGACCTTCGCTGCAGCCAAAAGTAATTTATTTCTAATGGAGATCCCGGACGCTGGGTAAGTGACATGTAACCCGTGAGCTCAAAGGGATCATGAAAATCCGCGACGGTCATACGCTACAGAAGCCAGTCCATCGACAGTGATAGGTGAAATAAATCAGCCGAAAAAATATCGCCTAGCATCTCCTACGTGGTGAAACCCAAATCAAAAGAAAAAAATTGAATGCTAGAATAGGAACTTGGAAGCGACCAGGTATTTTGCCACCAGATTGTGAGTAATTGATCAAGATCAATTCAGCCTGCACCCTGGATTTTTATCCAAAAACCCTAAGTTCGATTGAAATGATAGAATCGAGAAAAGCTGAGAGGGGCTCTGCAAATTAGGTAGAATCGATAGATTTATACGGACTGACACACAAGAAAAAGTTGAGGCGATTAGCTAGCAAGAATCTCTATGAGCTGGTATCAAATGATAGAGACAACAGAAATTAAAATGAACCAAGGGGGCAGGTGATAAGAGTCGACATAAACTTATATAGGATCTGCATTAACTAATACAGATTGATATGAACTGATACGAAGCAACATGAACAGATATGACCAGCTTGAAGCATTGTGCTTCATGATAAAAATCCTAGGACGACAAACAACTGCAGGGCTGGTGATCGATAATCCATCATCGCCCTAAGAATCACGAGCTATATAGCTGACAGTGATGAGATACCGTACTTCGGGAAAGACTCACAGAGAAATAACAGAAGCTGCCGCGTAAAATACCCTCGCAATCAAAGCACAAGCCTGTCCATTGGACCTGAGCAGCATAGAATCTTAACGGGTGATAAAAAGCCCTGCTGATGTGATATTGAATACTCCTGAACCTTTTCGTTTTTATGGAATGTATATGTGCGTATGTAGCAGCAGCACAGAGATCCAAGCCAGGCCATTGCAATGTGATCCGACACCAGTCCAACTTCAGCTCTAATGCTAGCGATTAGATAATACCGATACTGCGACAAGATAGAAGCGAACAGATACTCAACTTCGAAGAAGTCTTCCAGTTGTAACTCAGACTAATGCCTGGGAGAACTGATATGTCGCGGGCGCGATGTCCGTATGACTGAGTGTGATGGCGCCATAAGCAATGTCTTAAATGTTCATGAAGAATTCCCTGCTCATTAACAAGACGTCGACGCTCAAGTAACCGCAAGTCGTGATCGGGAAGGGAAGTTGAGCCGCAGAGCGACCCGAGATTAGCTTCACAGCCACATGTGGCTAGAGGGTCTCGGGTGGTCTACTTGGTAGATTCAAAGTAGAAATCCTAGTTTCTCTATCGATCTCATTCTTACCGACGTGCCTTTCTTCCAGCAGAACATTAGAAGTGTGAATGTGGGTGGGTCGATCATCAGGGCAGTCAGGAAAGCAGAAAGAGGCAAATTGTAATGGCCCGTGCTATTTGCTCAAACATCAACAACGCTGCTGCATGTCAAAACATGCGTAGCCAGGCAACTGAGGGCGTATGCTCTTTCCATTAATTTGGTCCGAGCGCTCTGTGATATCCTGACCCTGGTAATTGAGGGGCGCCGTATTTGAGTGCTACTTGGTCCCAAGGATAAATAATTGTATCCCTATTACTTCACTTCTAGCACTTTCTGCTCCACAAATAGGGCAATCCCGACGTTTCTATAGGCTCAAAGCCCTGGCTGCGGCTAACTTGCGAACGACAAGGGGTACAATTATTTATCCTTGGGACCAAGTACACGAGACAACAGCTGTTGGGGTTGATGTATATCAAACGAATCTCCTTCACGGTAATAAATTTCCTCGATGAAGCTTTAATTCAGAATAATGCTTAAGTCATAGTTAGTTGAAAGATTCAACAGATGGTTTGAACGTATCTAGGTGCCTGTTGCAACCGACCGAAGATGTGCGAGCAGGGCATGATAGACAGGTAACTCCCAATTTCGATCTATCAACTGGGACTATGGAATCATTGCCAAGGATACTATTAGACTTGAATATTTGGTATCTATCAAAGAATTCTATCACACGAGTGGTTTGACTCTCTACCGGAAGTGACATGTCCAAAGAGGCTTTTCGCAGAGATAACTGTACCAATATATTTGCCTACCAGATTACACTCTTGCTCTGATGCTAGCCAGGTCTTAAAATGAAGTACTACCCATGCTGTGAATTGCGGTCGCATTTAGATCGCGTCCAAAAGGACATCTCTAGTCAATGAGCGTTTCGATTTGAAAGAAATGCGTGGGAACTGCACAGCAATACACAGTGCTCCATTTGGTAGCTAATTTCCCCGCCTTACGACAAAGTGAAACGGTGTAACACATGAATCTCCGGGTAGGCAGCACGGACGACTGCCGATACTACTGCTGCCAGAGGACTGGCATCCTTTTGTATTAGCTTTCCGAAATCAATTCACCGCTGAACGCAATGATACTCAACAGTAGCGACTATCTGATCAGATCAAATATGCTCTACTTCGTAGATCGATACTGAGCCGCTCACTAACTTGCTCGTGTTCGTGAAAACAGATGACATCGCAAATATCCTCTCGTTCACTATCAAATTATCCAGAAATGGAATAACAAACTATTATGACTTAGCTCCCGTTTACAATATACCAGTGAAAAACAAACACAACTAAAAAATAAGGAGTAAGAGTAGGATTAGCAATTAGAGTACGGATTATCCAAGTATCCAGGCGGATTTCAGGGGTAAAGCTCCAATTTTTCTCTTTTTGTGCAGCGTCAAATCCTCATTTCATGCTGACTTATGCTGACTCATGCTATATTTATACAGATTAATCTACTTTCGAATGTCAAAAAGAAAAGAAATAAAACATAAAAAGTAATAATAAAAACAAAAAACAAAAATTGAACTCATGTTATCGGAAAAGCTACTTTGAGACCATCCTCTTTTTGATATCTTCGCATGCTACGCTATCAGTGACCGAGCTAGTAAAGCCCCCGGGAGGTGGTCACTGACTCTGGTAACTTCGGTCGTAAAAAGACAACCCGGGATTTTGGCAATATGAATTCAGCGAAGAGCACGCGGGATACTTCCTCCACTATGGACCAGACTTTGGATCACGATTCATGACATGGGAATAAGGTTACAATTGTTACAACGCTAAACGCCAATCTAATATCTACTAATACAATTCGGAAACCCAAAACACGAGAAGCCCAATAGTCTCTTTACGGTATCGCCGTATTGCAATCACACAACCCATCAGTACACTTCGCCGTCTCCCCCGCAAGTGGACAAGCAGGACAGTCAGATGCCACACTACACGAAGCAGCTGTGGATGTTGCGGAAGCGCTGCTTGAGGTACTTGTGCCGGTACAACTCGCAGGTAGGAGTTGGGTCGTGGTAGGACATACTGAAGCATCAAAACTAATTGTAGGTTAGTCACGGAACTGAGAGGTGATTTAGAGAGACTTACTAGACATATTGGCAGTTGACGAGTGAAGAAGTAACACATTGGGTGGTGCTCAGTGTGGGCAGGGGTGCTGAAGTCGACGAACTACTCGCTGCCTTCGACGTGGTACTCGGAGTAACGGATGATCTATTTGATGTCGTTTTCGTGGAGGATACACCGGAAGAAGACTGTTTAGAACTGCTAGGCGAAGCAGACGAGGATCTTGTCGTCGTAACCAACGTGCTAGCCACCGAGCTCTTCGAGGAGCTACTTGCACTACTGGGCGACTTGGACCCGGAACTCGATGCAGTTTTCGAGCCAGAACTCGTAGCAGACTTGGAGCCAGAGCTGCTAGTGGAACTGCCCGTCAAATTGGCACATGGGTTCTCATATCCCACACCTCTCTGCTGAATTGTACCAGCCGGCGGCGTCGTATGCGGAAGCCAAAAGTCCTGATAAGTAATCAACTGATCCTCAACCCACAACCTCCATCTACCGACCTGCAAGCCGGCAGACGTAGGATCGCTGTCTACCGTAAGCCACGTCTGGAACGGATCGACTTCCAAAATAGCGCGACCAGCCACACCAGGTTCCTGTGTCGATGCCTGCCGGCTGGTTCGAGTATACCCCAGCGTGAATCCGGAGCCCCCCGAACCGGGAATAATACCCGCCAAATCATTCGCAAGTTTTTGCGCGCGGTCCTGGTAGCGTAGACGAGTGGTTATACCCTTCTCATCGCGGTCCCATTGCGTAGTCAGCGGCGTGAGCACGAATACCTTCGGTGCATATATTGCGTTCAATACACCAGGATTTGCGTCTGTACCGATCAACGACGTGATACTTTGCGCTTCTTGATTCCCATCGCGAAGGACGTTGAAAGCGTTGGTCTGGAATGAGGCGTCGGTTGTAGGGTTCCAGTCTTTGTCAATGAACACCGGAACTTCCCATATGTGCGAAAGATACACACCCTTCTCGGACGATATGATGACAGCAGTGCAGCCATAGACACCATTAATGCCGGCGGATGAGTGACCAAAGAGCGGGTAGTTGTACCAATGGCCAGAAGTGAGACCGTCTTGGCTTACCCACGCGGTGTTAGCGCTAATTTGCGAGACGTAATTTGTGTAAGGGGGATTGACGTCAGGAAGAGCTCGTTTGAGGAGCTGGGTAGAGTTGTTAAGCTCATCATCTTCAGGACTATATGATGAGCGCTTGCTCGATCCGGATGTGGGCTGGGCGACCGGAATGCTGCCAAATACGCCAAAACTAGCGGTAGGAAGGGCTGAAGTTTTGCTTGTGGATATTAGTGAACAAGCTTCGGTAGTGGCAATTATGCCCATGCTAACTCCACTGAGTGCAGCAGGGGCAAGTGGACACGCGCCATCGCATGTATCGGAAGCACAGGGAGTCTGTGTTGCCGAAGATGAAGAAGTTGAAACTGTTGTTGTGGTTCCTGTGACTGAGCATCCGCTTACAGTATCCGTTTTGCTGGACGTGCAGGTTGTCGTTGATACGGTTGATCCACCTGTGGTAGATACAGTTGGCTTGCAGAATATTGTCACATGAAGAGCTGTTTCCGATCCTGTACATGATGATGAAGATGATGAGGAGGAAGACGAGCTACTTTTCGTAGACGACGACGAGGAACTTGTTTTGGAGGATTCTGACTTGCTGTCTGTAGTCGACTTCTTATCCGTACTCGTATTATCATTGTCATCCGTCAAGTCATCCGTCTCCCCTTGCAAATCGCTCACGAAACTGTCAATCCCTTCAACATTATTAGTATCAACATTATTCTTAATGTTGTCCAAATCCTTTGTGATACATGTCAGGGAATTAACGACGTCGCTTATCAGGCCAAGCAGTCCTCTCTTTCTCCTCTTCGCAGAGCCACATCCTTTATTTGACGAGTCAGTACCGAGATCCGAAATGAGATTTTCTACAGAGTTCTTTAGATCGTTGACTTTGTTCAGTGTGTCGGTCTTTAAGGGGGTGGGGTTCGCTTTCCAGGATGAAAGAACGGGGATGAGACCGATGATTTGTGAGGACACAGATGATACGGCAGATGTAGCTTGATTGCTGGCAAACGTGGTAGTGATAGGGGGAAGAGTGATTGGAGTGGAGAGCCCAGAGCCGGTAAGAATTGGTTCACGAATGGTACTGCCGGAGCTGACAATTACGGAGGTGATTATGCCGAGCGTTACAGTGGGAAGTGGTGTTCCAGAGGAACCGCTAGAAGACTTTGACTGATTATTTACGGATGTTGATGGATTGCTCTTGGTCGAAGAAGCATCGGATTTCGAAACGCTGGACGAAGAAACACTGTTACTGGTTTTAGACGAAATGCCTGATGCGTTGGATGAAATCCCAGTCCCAGACTTAGTAGTGCTAGAAGAAATCGAACTGCCGGACTTCGATGCTGTAGACGAAGCGATAATGGTACCGGTTTTGGATGAGCTTCCTGACTTTGATAAAGTGGAAGAAGAGATCCCGCTTCCGGATTGTAAGCGCGTAGTAGTTGATGATTTCGATTGGCTAATACTCAATCCAATGCGTGAGGAGCTGGTTGAGATGCCAGTTCCAATGCTCGACGAACGAGAAGACGAAACCCGAGTGCCTGAGGCGGATGAGCCTGAGACTGATGAACCTGAGACGGATGAGCCTGACGATGAAGCTACTGTTCTGCCACTTGATGACTTTGAAGACTGGCTATTTGTACCACTCGACGCTGTACGCGATGTTATCCCGCTCGATGAAGAGTGAGACGATTGTACCCCAGACCCAGTAATTAACGAGCTAGATGCACTCTTCGTTCCAGCTGATGAGATTTTCGATGATGAAACTACCGAGCTCACACGGGAGGAAGTCGCAGATGAAAGTTTTGAGCTATCAGAACTGCTCCTCGAGGAGGCAAGGGAGCTTTTCGATGCAGAACTTGTAGATGTAGCCGAAATGGCGGGGCATGAGTTACCTGGAATAAATACAACGGAATCATCGTGCTTCACAGCAGACATGACGCAGCCATTTGGAAGAGTATACACAGCATTCGAGGAAGTGCCCGAAAAGTTGACTGTCTTCGTGGAATTGACTGCAATACCAGTAGCACTTGGAAGGACAGATAGAGTTGCATCATCATATGTCGTTGCTGTTGAAGAAGGAAGCGTGAAGCTAGAGAGTGATGAAGCGCTGGTGGCAGAAATGGCAGCTGCAGAAGCATGACTAGCAATAAAAGAGAGAATGAAAGCAGTCTGCCCTGCTGACAAGGACATTGCGTTATTACACCGCATGATGAAGTGTAGTTTCAAGAAAGAGGCAGAAGGAAAGTGGTGCGTTGATGACGATTAAGAAATTTCATGACTTAGAAGCCATTTTTGTACCCGTCAGACTTCCCTAGGGATGGGATAAGACTGAGTAGACATAATGACGACAATAGAATCATATCTCCAATTATTCTCAAAATGCCCAGCACTGAATCCCAAAGGAATCATTGCGTCTACCCGACCGGCGAGATCACACATGCGTAGACAGTCACACAGATATGCGCAAGGAAAGAAAACAAATTCATTCGACGACGAGCAGCGTATGACAACTGTGCCGCCTCGTCCTTGCCATAAATAGCAATTTTTCTTTCGCATTCGCATGTCATATTGAAACCTACCGGCCGCTGTGTCTCACGGTACCTGACATTCACGTGCGCCGCAGTCAAAGGCTGACTTTATGCCGTGGCACTGACGTCGTTTTCTAAAATATGTTCCTATTGAAGTATTCATTGTTCAACGCATGAAGGATGACTAGAGTGATGTTTGAAATTGTTTCTGCAGGCGATTCCAATGACCAATGATAAACGATTCGTCGTACTCGTTTGCTCCCGGGGCCAGGAGGTGGGGCTGTGGAGGGATCCGAAAAGGAAGCAGAAGACAGGTCTGTTCCTGAGTAAGAAATCTAGTATCTCCTTAAGTGCGCGGCCAGAGAGATAGCCCTTAGTTTACGCTATCTCGACATAAGCCCAAACTTGGGTGGTAGGATCTGGTGGCGGTTTCAACGGCACGTGTGGCTGGTCTTCTTACTTGGTATCGGATAGTTCTATATCTTCTTGTGCAACGTCCAACTCTCCTCGGATGCCTTTTTTTCTTTTTAATAAAAAAAATACCGGTTTTCAATCGAATCAAGGAAACTCTCTTAAATATGTCGAACGCGATGGCCGAACCCAACAACCAGAATTTGTCACGACAGCAACATTTACAGCAGCAGGCTATGATCAACGCTCGTCGGCAACAAATGCAAATGATGGCCGCTCAGCAGCAGAGGCAGCAACAACAGCAAAATATGAGCCAGACGAACGACAAGCACGAAAACCTACCATTGAATCATCAACTTCAACCGACGATGATGATGCAATCCCAGTCCGAGGATTTCAATATCGCTTATGGGGAGATACCGATTCTAGATCCTACCGACCTCGGCTTTATCGGTGAAAAGCCCACATCCTTCACATCCTTCGAATCCGCCTGCCGGCATGGCCCCATCACTGCAGCCCGTTCCATCGTTTCATCCGAAAATTACACCCCTATGATCCTCCACCACGGTCTTATCCTTGCCCTTAGTGCGGGGAATATCCAAGTTGCGCAATACTTGCTTTCGTCGGGCGCTCCTATCGTTCGCCTAACCCCACAACACATCCTCTCTGCTCCTTCAGAGCAGCAAATACCCCTCTTTAAACTTCTAACAGAACATGGTTGGACGCCAAATACTCCCGGCTACTATGGTGCTGTCTTATTGCCTAGAGTAGTCACGAATATTTCCCTCTTGAAATGGTTCCTAGATCATGGCGCCAATCCAAACCTAGGCCCGCAGCGCGATAATCGCGATCGAATGGGCAGTTCGGAGACGGATTCCTGTGTCGCGCTTGAGACCGCTGCTGTACGTGGTGAGGTTGAGGCTGTACGCATGCTTCTAGACGCCGGTGCGGAGATAAAAAACGGTGTACCGTTACACTATGCGGCTGGCGCGTGTCCTCCGGGAACTAACCCTCATGTGGCTCGGGTGGTACCTAGTGAGACGTTTGACCAAGGCCAGATTCCGGTCATGGAGATTCTGGTAGCGCGCGGGGCAGATGTCAATCGGGCGGAAGAGTCGCGCCACATGGTACCGAAGTACGCGATTGTGCATGCGGTGATGGCTGGCGCGGTCAAGAGGGTCAAATGGTTATTGGAAAATGGAGCGGATCCGGAACTAAAAGGGGCGTGGGGTAGTGCTGTGGAGTACGCGAGGATTATGGGAAGTGAGGAGATGAAACAAGTTGTGGAAGAGGGTTTGGCAGCGAAGAGGT
This sequence comes from Clarireedia aff. paspali H2, assembly GCA_026770245.1. Classification (NCBI taxonomy): domain Eukaryota; kingdom Fungi; phylum Ascomycota; class Leotiomycetes; order Helotiales; family Rutstroemiaceae; genus Clarireedia; species Clarireedia aff. paspali H2. Next base: position 20,513 of record JAJCXA010000170.1, read on the forward strand.
TGGCGAGTGAATAGATGAGCTGGCGTTATGAGTGTGATCTCTAGTGGTAGAATCTTCTATACGATTATCGTGCTTCGCATGTTGCGTGTTTCTCGGCTGTTGTAGAGTAATTCGTCTACTCTGTACCATCGTACAGCGAGACCTGGCACATGAGTTATGATTACTCGACATCGTATCTGTGTAGGTGTAGAAAACATGGCTACGTATGTCATCAGTCATCAGTACGAATCTAGGCGGGAAGTATCTTTCTTTTCCGGAAGCTGCAGACCAAAATTCATATGTACTTTGCGGTAGCTTGATGGTTCCATGTGTGCGAGGTACAGCATTACCATTGTTAACCTGGTATCCCTTACACATTTGTGATTATTTCATATATTTATGTTGAGCTCATTATAGTTATTCAGTGTTAGTGATGTCATGGAAAGCCAGTCGAGCATCGACACGATGGAGGAAGAATGTGAAACTTTCCACATTCGTCAGCATTTTCTTTCTCGCTATTGTCGTTCTGTAGGGTATAGTTGACATCTTCCTTGATATTTCCCTTCTGAACTGGACAATGTAAAACCTTCTCGGAGCAGTAACAACAATCTTTTCAGTTTATCAGCGCTGGGAGCGGTCGCTACCCTCATAGTACTCGTCACATATGTTACTGTATTAAATCTCAACAACTCCATGCATCTATGTCTGGTTGCTCACCACTCTCATCATCACCAATCCAACGAAAACGAACCCAAACGAGAGTTTTAAAGATAGCAACAGTTCTTTGGAGAAATTTCCAGTAGGACATGGCAACGTATATAAGCCTTCCGAGTGGAGACGGAGACTTTCCCAATATATATTTCCCAACACGCTCTTTGCTGTGTTCAAAATATTACTCAAAGTGCTATTCATTCTACATCGGTCTTCAGTCAGCACTTGCTCAGGCACAGACAGGATAAGGGAGGACAGGACTTATTTGTGTCTGGCTTGACTGTTCTCCCTGACTCCTTCAGATACTCTCCTTATCCTCAACGATTGATACTATTACCATAGAGCAAAGACACGAATACAATGACACCTTGATGGGTAAAACTAGGCTACGGCGAAAACCCAATGGGTGGGCTGAGAAAGTTCGTGGGGTCCCATGGCTGGGACAAAAAGTTGAAAACGCGTCCCATGGGGTCCCACGCCGAAGCCTACCTGTGAGAAATGGGGGGCTTATTCCGTGGCTTTAGCCATGGCAGGTGCGCAGCGATAGGTGAAACCACAGACTCCTTCATTATGTGAAATCGTAAAACTATCGCCAAGAATGCTGCCATATAATAGCGGGATCATTTCAGTCTTTCAAGTCCCCAAGATTGGTGGTCATTGCATATAAGATATGTGATGATTGAATGGTTCCGTAACGCTCAATGAAATCTTGCACTGCGATTGCTGCCGACAATCTGCCTGCCAAATGGTTGACATGATTTTATATCGTTCTTTCCTCTTGGTTTCTTGGCGATTGTATGCTCACTTGTAAAACCAAAGATCGATGAAGAACGATCGAACAGGCTCCGGCATGAATTACAGAGCTCCCGCTTGACAAATCGGCATCTCGAAAACGATCATGCCAGAATGTGGCTGCGTAATCTGGCCGGGATCGTGTGATCCCCCACAAGCTATCCTGGCTGGATGGCGGCACTGCCGAAACTGTTCGGACACAGCCATCTTTGTACCACCACACCAGTATAACGCCTCGCTTTACTCAGCCATGGCATAACCAAATACCTCATGCATAAAAGTTCGGGGCGCAGTTGTAAAGTTCGAATAGCAAGTTGGCTGGCATCGCATCGTCTTATCATTCGATACTCTGGCTTGTAACAAGGAAAAGATGGCCCGTAGGCGAAATCAGTTAGGTAGAATCCTTAAAACTGACAAATATCTTCACTCTAAATGTTCCGTTTGTGACTATATTAGCAAACTGAGCATTTGGTATTTGCATATGAATCTGCTATAAGAAGATTTATTCATGCTCGGCGTGTGCTATTTGCCATAGACATGATTAATGATGTTTCGATATATGAACTTCGATCAGATTTGCTCTTTCACGATGGATGAGTGCGTTACGAATCCGCGTCCACGGTCAAATAGAGGTACTCTATATTCAGAGCCGATGGCGAGTCAACCGTGCCGGGGCAGCCTTGGGTCCATTTAAATGCTGTACATCTCAGAAGATTCTTTCGCAAATCATTCCTAGTCGAAGCCTTAGACAAAATATCACCTTATCTGTGGCTAGTCTGTTGATCCGTCCAAGTCAAATGGCGATAAATGGAACAACTAACAGTAATTATGTTTCAATACCACGTGAAACGAATGTCTACCCTCCGCATCATCAGATGGTGAAAGGACGAAGTATCATTATCACAGAAAAGCCTGAATTGCATCTGATGTGGCATTCGGAGAAGATATTCATCAACCGATTCCCAAGTTCCTGTTGTGTGGAGGATTCTGGAGATATATCCGCCATCAGGATTTGGAAGTGTGGAAAGCTGTTGTGGGTTTTATGCGAACGTAAGTTTATATGATACGATACGAATCCGACTTTAATCTCGCCAGTGATAAATCCATGACCTTAATCCCACAAAATGGTAAGAAAGATCAGGAACATACTTTGGAAAGGTGTGTTCGTTTCATAGCCCGATTTGAGAAACTCGAAAATCAGGATTTTACTCCACGATATTCTTATGGCATGCTCCGACTCACATGGGTTAACAAATTGGCCTTCTCATTCTTGGAAAAGTTAATGTACTTCCATGTTCAGCCACAATGGCTTGGTTACTTTGGAAGATTTATTTCGCCAATCCTGACCCTTTTCGCCATAGTCTCTACTGTACTGAACTCCATGCAAGTTGGGTTAGCCGCTCAATCATTCGATGGAATTATAGCGTGGCCACGGTTCGGGTGGATGTGTAAATTTACAGCAGTGATTGTACTTATCTTGGTCGTCGTCATATTTATTTACCTGCTACTATCTTTCCTTTCCATGATAATAAAGGATGCAGTGTTTGCGAGATCCTTTGTACAGGCTAAGAAGAACTCGGAGACTAAAGAGCTGTAAGCAATGATCTGAACTCTGTAGCGAAGAACTTGGGAACAGGATCTGGATGGGTATCTGAGAGCCTTTCTGCGATACTTGACAAGGCGCTCCTTAGACTTGACGACGTCGCCATCGAAGATTCCGGTAATTGAAAGAGTAGCACAATTGAAAATTAGAGCATCTGATCGCACCATGAGTGGCTCCCACACCCTTACAGATTGGATGGATCTTTGATGCACAATTTACAACAATAGAAGTGTAGGGTGAGTTTGCAACATGATGCATAAGAGGACGTAATACTGGGCAGATAGTTAACTCTCTCATTTCTAGTGTGCGAGCTACTTTACTTGCCTCCTTAGGGGGCAGGGCTCGACAAACAATCAACATTCCTCACACGGAGTCTAGGATGCCAAGCAACCCCCTTTATCCTCGGTAATGGAGCCCCCACCTATACCCCACTGAAAGAGTCCCGTAGAGTCCCTCGCCTTCAATGCACGTGCGTGCTGCTGGTCGCTCTTTCGGCGATGCTGTGGTTTCTACACGAAATGAAGGGCCTCCTGTACTTAGGCTGCTGTTGCTGAGGATTTTGTTGCGAGAGGATCTAGGTAATGCGATTGTGGAGGAGATTTGAACACAGGGTTGTAGTAGTAACTTTGAGCGACTGTAACCAGAGATATGACTGATTGATTCCTATGCTCAAAAAAATGGAAGTGATGATGAAGGGGTCTGATTAGGTTGTGCGTGGATGTACAGTCTGGAGCACGTGATAGTAATAATCATCGATATCTTCACGTGATTTTAGGAATTAGCATTGAGGCCACTTGTGGCTGAACCCCCTATGAGCTAGAGCAGATTGAGACATCCACATTCATCGAGCCCCTGTTGGTTTCATTACGTCCAACCCTCGTTGTCATGGCTATCATCGTTATCAAGCCAGGAGCTCCGATGTCGCAAATATCATCGACCTGGCGAGCCTGCCACTCGAACAGTTCGAATGTCATTCCAACCCTTCTCGTCTAGCATGACAAAGAGACCAAAATTCGCCCCCACGGCCAAGTCCCGTGGTTTCGGGTATAATTCGTTCGGATTTTGGCCGACGTGTCTTCGGCTTCATGGAAGCAGGAGATTGATTAGAAATGGAATGGGATTCTAGTGCCGGAACGCCATCTATCCTCCACGGTTGTATCCGAGTCTTCGCCGTCCCCACTGACAATCTTCCTAACACTAGGACGAAAATGATGAAAATTGAATCCTCATCGCGTGATTGGCACCTGTATGTGCCTGAGGCCCACGGTACCTTTCCGGGGAGAAAACCTTATTTTCAATTCTCTTGCCTCTGTGAAGAGGTTGTTGGAGCCGTCGATTTCCTAAGCCTTATTTATTCTCTTTGTGAATTGATCTGGAACACTCGTGGAATATATCTTCAGTCCATACCGCAGCGCTTGTTCAAACGTCGCTCTGCCATACTCCGGATTAATTTTCCGAAACATATCAAACTCAGTGTCCCAGAAACAGCGCTTCGGCAACCATCTGCTGGTAGTTCTAGCGTCCTTATCGATCGCCCCGGATTTTCTCGAGTGAATCGGATTAATTTTCAACTCGAAACCTGGCTCGCTGGGGCGGTCCACCAACCTTAGAAGTCGCCAAAGAAGCACGCAATTCATGAGAAATTGACCTCAACTCTTCCGACGACTCACAGCTCGCCCCAGCATATTTCATAACAGCGCACGATATAACATACTTTGCATGGTCGACATCAAAAGAGATCGAGCGATATTGCTCATCGCTTGCTAATAATTGTCAACAATTGCCTACCATAGAACCCGCTTACGTCTTATCTTCCACTCAGCGACGACCATTATTACGCCTTGCCTCTACCTCCTGGTAGCGGAAATTATTACCCGTTGGTACTTCTCCAGATTTCACCATCGCATGGTGAATATGGCGTCAAGTCATGACGAGACATTGGCGCTGCGCCATTCTGTTGAGATGGATTTAGAGCGCTCGAGGAAAATCACTTCAAAAGATACAAACCAGCAATTGTGCAACCAAGTATTATCGAAGAATAACACAAATCGAAAAGACCTCGACTCTGATATCATAGAAACTGGTCAACCACTTTCCATGGAGGACAATTGCCGAGCCGATCATGATCCGGCGGATCCTACTATCGCTATCTCGTCAACGAGTAAACTGGCGGGTCAAACGGTGGCGCCGTTTCTTGCGAAGCATATTCCAGAACAATATGCGCCTCATGGAAAAGGTCCTCAGTCTACACCAACTGCACGAAAAGATCCCAATACGAAATACTGTTATCGACATCGGCCTGACTCAAAATGTCGCCGGACTGCGGACGAACCTACAATGGAAAATTTGCAGAGGGTGCGTCACACAAGCGTTACCTTCACGAAAGGACATGCAGATACTGACAAGTCAATTCTAGGATCTCGAAAGTCTGTCGCAATCGGATCAGCAAGGAATTTCTCACGTCTGGACCCTGTTCTCAGCTGCGCCAGCTAAACATCGAAAGCTCATGCTGCAGGGCATCCTTTCACAATGCTGCTTTCCACAACTATCCTACCTCTCCTCCGCCGTGCGAGATCTCATTCGAATCGACTTTATTACTGCTCTACCTTCCGAGATCTCCTTCAAGATACTCTGTTTCCTCGATACTACCTCACTCTGCAAAGCGGCACAAGTTAGTCGACAATGGCGCATAATGGCAGACGATGATGTGGTTTGGCATAAGATGTGCGAACAACACATTGATAGGAAATGCACAAAATGCGGTTGGGGTCTACCATTGCTGGAAAGGAAGCGACTGAGAGATTGGAAGCGTCAACAACAATTACGGGCTACTAGCTGTGGTCTGAATTCATGGTCGCCGCTATTAACACCCATACCTGATGCCATAAGGGATGTGGAATCTACTGCTGTAGCACTGAATGCTTATGGGAAGAGAAGTGCTACTGCTATTGATTCTGCCGAAGAAGTGTCCAAGCGGCAACGAACAAATCCAGAAGATTCATATTTTGAACGACCGAAGTTTCGACCTTGGAAAGATGTTTATAAGGATCGATTTAAGGTTGGCACAAATTGGAAATATGGTCGATGCTCGATGAAATTATTCCGAGGACATTCGAATGGTGTCACATGTCTACAATTTGACGATAATATCCTCGCTACTGGATCATATGACACTACTATTAGGATCTGGGACATCGAGACTGGTCAATGTCTACGAATACTCCGAGGTCACACCTCCGGCATACGGACGTTACAATTCGATGACACGAAACTGATTAGTGGAAGTCTCGATAGGAGCATTCGTGTATGGAATTGGCGTACTGGAGAATGTATCTCTACGTATCCTGGTCATACGGATGGAGTAGTGGGTCTTCATTTCGAAGGAAATATCCTTGCATCAGGATCTGTCGATCGCACGATCAAGATCTGGAATTTCGAGGATAAATCAACATTCGCTCTACGTGGCCATAAAGACTGGGTCAATACTGTCAAGGTTGATGCGGCATCTCGAACTGTCTTCTCAGCATCCGACGATTGCACTATCCGTCTTTGGGATCTCGATACCAGACGTACCATCAAAGTATTCGAAGGCCATGTTGGTCCTGTCCAACAAGTCACTATCCTCCCACCAGAATACGAATTCGACGACGTTGAACTTGATGAAGTCGAAGACGGCACCTCAAGTATCTCATCTTCATCTGATCTCAATCAACTCGAATCGTCTCCATCCGCTCCCACATCCCTCTTCGATTCCTGGCCAGCTGGTCGTCCTCGTCCACCTCGCTATATTCTCACCGGTGCCTTGGACAACAACCTCCGTCTCTGGTGCGTCTCTACTGGTCGCTGTCTGAAGACGATGTTCGGCCATGTAGAAGGCGTATGGGCTCTAGCTGGCGATACGCTGAGAGTAGTCAGTGGGGCGCAAGACATGATGACGAAAGTATGGGATGCGCGGACTGGAAAGTGCGAGAGGACTTTCACGGGCCATAGAGGTCCAGTTACTTGTATTGGATTAAGTGATAGTAAGATGTGTACTGGAAGTGAGGATTGTGAAGTCAGGCTCTATAGCTTCAAGGGAGATGAGGTTGGGGTTGATGGCCGGAGTGGGAATTCGGCGAGTAGTGGGGGAAGTTTTGTTGAGGAGGTTGCTTGATTTATCGGAAGCTTTTTTTCTCTCTCTTTTTGTGTGGGAGTAAGGATGGGATAGGAGTAAACGGCTTTTTTTTTCAATATGGGTTGATTGTCTTGTTTTTATGGCATGGCAATGCGTAGTATGGATTATTATGGATTGGCGATACTATGGATGCTTTCGATAGATACCTCTTTCGCTTGGGCTAAATTTACTGGCTGGCTAGCTAGTGCGCGTTATTTGGATGGATCATGGATTTGATGGCTTTGATGGCTTTGATGGCTTTGATGGCTGGTATGTATGTAATGGTAGGGTTGAGTTCTTATAGATCTGCATGCATGAAGATGTCGGGTATTTGTATGAAAAATTTACGAGTAGTAGCCAGCCGCTTCAGGCTCGTGCATTTAGTTGTCGTTGTTGTTCATGATGTTCTGGGATGAGATGTGGTGGTGAATAGGGTCTTGGGGACTGGGGGTGAGGGATGAATTGGATTGGATTGGAATGGAATGGAATGAAAGTGTGTATGGTATGGGGTTTTCTATTAAATGCGGAGCGTGCTACAGTATGGAATCATATGATATGATATGATATGATAGCTGTAGTCGGTATCTTAGGATAACATAACTTAGTATTTCGAGATCCACATCCACATCCACATCCACATCCACTCACGTCTATGGCCCACTATATCGCATCGCATCGCATCGGACTAGAGCTGCACCGGAACCATGGAGCTGTCATCCGATAAACGGATGGATTGAGACAGAGAGACGCATTCGATGGTTAGTAGATAGTAGATGTCTCATTCCATGGAGAGTAAGTAAGTGAGTGAGAGAGATATCACTAACTTGTACCTACCTATCCATCTAAACTCTATAAGTTAATTAATCAATCGACCAATCAATCTTTCTTTCTTTCTTTCATACATTTATCTCCATCTAACGTTAACTTAACCTTGTAATCGTAACTTGTTGTGTTATAGTCACTTATACTGCTACTGCTACGGCTAATTTGCGGGTTATCTTTTCGTGAGTGGTCCGTTAAAACGGAAAGGTAAAGGAAGAAGTGGAAAGAAGGTAAGATTAGATAAGTAGAACAGAGGTAGTTAGTTAATAGAAAGACACTTACTGTAAGTAGATTACCTACAGATGGAGTAAAGTAAAGTATAACTTACAGTAGTTTGGATAAGAGAAATAGAGTTGAGAAGAAGAGAAAGTGGAATTAGATAAAATGAAAGTGATAGGAAAGGATAGTGAAAGGAGAATTTGAGAAGAAAATAAAATAGCAACGAGAAGGTCGCAGAACAGTCACACCCAAACAATTCAGTTATTCAAGACAGACAAATATATGTAACAGATAAATAAGCAACTCTTTGTGTAGTAGATACATCAACTAACTAAATAATACCACCATTTTCCGTCCTTTTCCGATCCCATATTTTCCGGGATATAATTGCCATGCCATGGCCGACCCAAACTCCGTTATGTCCTTTTGGATATTTCCTGTCCAAGATGCCCATGCCCGCTGCCTCGCTCGTAAGCTACTAAGATATGATAAGATGAAGTAATACAATATATCAGAAGAAAAGTCTCATCCCCCTAACCCCAGAATACACCCATCAACTCCCTCTGCCCCTCTCCTTTTCCCTCTCCCTCTCCCTTTCTCTATCCCTAAAATTGGATCCCTCCACTACCCCCCTCTCCAAAACAGGTGTACCATGATCCACATCCCGCATCAGCACATCCATACCCAACCCCAACCCCAAACCATCCCCCTCCCCCCCACCCACGACCCCAAACTCCCACCTTGGCGCCTCTCTTCCAATCCCCGGATACAGATCAACCGGCAAGAAATCCCCCACATCCTTCCTGAATGCCTCTCGCTCCCGCATATCCGCCTCATAAACCCTCCTCAAGCTCTCCATCGCCTTCTTCACAATCGCCTTTGCCTTCTCTTCACTCTGTCTTCGTCTATACACTTCCAAGATCAACCCATCGTACGACGCCAGGTAATTTTCATAGAAAAGACGCATGCCCTCCAACTCCTCCATTTGTTCGTGGATCTGCAACTTCGTGTCTTCCCAGCGCGCGCGGAAATCCTGGCTCGCGATGATATAGCGGGAGAGGCGCAGGCCGACGGATTCGAGGAGTGCGTAGGCACTGTTCATTTCTTGGTAGCGGGCGGTAAGGGAGGCGACGTGCGAGAGGATCGCGGAATGCTTATCCTCCATTTCGGCGAGGCGGTCGCGCAGTTCCATGACGACGTCTTCGACTTCGGCAGCGTCGTTTTCGAGGATGGTGAGCATTTCGTGGCGTTCGGCATCGCTGATGGGGACGTCGTGGAGCTCGTCGTGAGAGGTGGTCATTACGCCTGAAACTGAGACGGGCTCTGACCCTGGGGGTGGGTTCGAGGCTGCGTTGCGGACGGCAGCGTAACCGCCTTCGGTGTGGCGAATGGCGTTAACGCAGAGATCGAAGTGGTTAGATAGGGAGGTGAGGAGGGAAGCCATTTCGTGCGCGTGGCCCTCTAGAGAGTGGAGGTATTCAGGGATAGGCGATGAAAGTACGTTTTCAGGAGATGTAGAAGATTTGATGGATGTCATGGCTGATCTAAGACTGCGGAGGTCGTCATCGAAGGATAATATGGATGAATCGAAATCGGTTTGCGCTTCCTGTGGTTACAGTTAGACGTTGTTTTATTCGCTTTTAAGAGTTGGCGCAATACCTTTGATTCTCGGATCAACTCCTTCAATCCATCTCTCATCGTCTCAACTCCTTGTTCATCAACAAAGTCCAATAGACTTCTTGGTCCTTCACCCGCAGGTCGGAATGCAGCCTCCACCATTGTCGATCTAAGAACATCCATTGTAGATTCCAATCGAGCATTTGCCGCATCTAGGGTTCGGATGACAGTCTGCAAAAATACAGATTAGCCCGCGCCCCATAACTACCGATAGAAAAACCAACCTTAAAGTCTTTCTGTCCATTGTTGTACACATTCTCGACACCATTCCTAACTTTCTTCAACAGCTTATATTGCTCATTGATTCCACCTCTCAAGAATTCAGTGCGCGCATGCAACACAACACTATCTTCTAAAGCAGCTCTTGCGGAATTAACGATTTCATTTGCGCGGTACACGGTGCTGATGGATGATAAGGAACGTTTCGCGGCAAGGAGATGTGAAACAAGGGCCTCGAGAGAGATATCTTGACGATTGGTCGATTGATCTTGTCGATGTGTAGAATTGATCGATGTTTGGCTGCGGCTCGCAGGGGGAGTTGGAGGGGAAGCCATGACTGATATATCTGGTATGTTATGAATTGGTTGGTTGCGCGTTGGTTTAAGCAAACAATGTCGATGATCCAATTGACGATATCTCAATTGCGAATAGCCACGAATATATGGTTGATATAGCTCTGTTTCGAAGTTCTCGATTACTTCCCCAGATTATCTTTATTCAATACCGTTAACATGGCCATCCTGCGCCTCCGCACGAAAAAGATCGATAAGACTTGCCCATGAGTAAAAATTACGCAGTGATTGTACTCGGTCACAATGTAAGATGAGGTGGTGAAGCGATCTCGTAGCGACTTTCGGCACTAACCGGCGCTAAAGCCAATGCAAGTTCCACTGTAAGGTACCCTGAGACAACTCTTATCAATTACAACGACCAACTGAGAAGCCTTTGCTGTACCCATAAGCTATCTAGACCTCGGTTTTGGGGTTGAAAAGTTGGGTTTTTATGGGTTTTTCTGGCCGATTGCACTGTTCTACATGTAACAGAAGCTTGTTATCTGGGTACACGGTGTTCTCGTCACGAACTAGGTTCAAAGCTTTCTGCAAAGCATCGAGGCATTGATGGGCGTTTGTACGGGGAATCAGTCTTTCAGTGCAGGTGCATGATCGCGACTTGGTCCCCTTTTGATTCGAAGCTGTTGAGTGGGATAGGTTGAAGTTTCAGAATCACTTGATGGACCGTGATATTTCAGACCGAGTGGGTTGACTTGAATTTTTCTGCGGGGGCTGATGGTGGCGCTTAGTTCACCTAGTTGAAGCTATTCAAGTGGCGATATATGCAGCCGTGTTCCGCGGAGCCGCTCGCTGTGGTCTTCGCATGCCCAAGGGCCCAAGGCCCAAGGGGGATGGGAATCGTCCATGGGAATGCAGGGGGGTATTTCCTGTACCTACTGTATCATAACGTTGTCAACATCACCGAGAAGATGGTGGTCAGCCCTGTTGGTCAACAACAGCAAATATTCCTGCCCAAGCCACCTTTGAACATTATGAGGCCACAGCGTTTCTGTACTAATTTGGATGGCCTGTGCTTCAGCTACATATTTTTCAACTAGGCCTGGCCGAATACCTGATGGACCATTAGGTGCATGATGAACTCCTGGTGCACGATCTTAGTTTTGGGCTTTTGAGGCAACAGCAAATCCAGGGGCGCATAAAGCTAACGGGAAGATTCCAGAAAGTCTATGTGGGTATTGGGCGTTCACTCCAGGCTCCCAAGAGGAAAATGGTAGAAGATATAGTGTAGTGTAGGGGTCATCACTACACAGGCTGGCACTCCAAGGCACTGGCCACGAAACAGCAGCATACTTCCATTCTTCATTAAAGATTCCAACGGACTCACAGCGCAGTACTCTATGTCGATCTTTTTTTAGAATTGTTCTAGGTCTTGTGCTGTTTTAGCGTTGTGGAATGCTAAAGTAGATGTTGTTTTTGACACTAGTATCACATCCGATTGGTTATATGTTTACATCCCTCAAAAAGGAAAAATTGATCGCCTCATTTTACACTGCAACGGTGTTTTTATGTGCGACCGTGGCAGAATTTTCACACATAGTGTGAAATGTGAAGTAGGACAAAGGTTGGGCTAGTGTCGCGTGGCATAATATGCATATCAGTACCTAAGTAGAAAACTCTTCTGTCTGCGATAGGGTATCAAGGATACCTTTGGGCCGTGTGGATGGCCAACTAGGCACCCCTTTGGATACTATTTGCCACCTTGGACTAGATCTTCTGAATAAATGGAAGTACACATGGGATTCCGGCAGTCACTAAGTTATGACATAACTCTAATAATAACCAAGTTATCTCAACCAACCAACTTGTTGCTTCACGTTACACATATAATTTCCCGACATCCGACGTGCCCTAGAATTCATAATCTCAATGCCATTTACATTCACAGAAACATTTTTACAACAGCCCTTGGAGGTAGAACTTCTCTTCTTCGATAGGGGTTGGTAATAAGTTCACTGAAGCATCTGAGGGGTAAAAGATAGATCGTTGTCAGACGGCAAGACGCGATTAGCACAGATCATACAAGAAATTTCGAGCTTATTTAAGCAATCGAAGAATTAAAAAGGGTAGAGGAGGCTGAGGAACCACGCAAGAGACCTCGCAAGCTAGACAAAGATTGGAGGGACGCGTTTGAAAAAGAGGCGACGGCGGCAAGTGCGCGCTTAAGAGTCGAGCAGGTACACCAAGGAGGACCAAGCAGAAGCACGTGACGGAACAAAATGACGCTGTATCGCAAGGCGGAAAGAGATTAGCTTGGCAAACGGCCAGCGATAAGTATCAGGACGTAGTACAAAAAAGCAGCATAAAAGACCGAGACACACTGTCAATCTTCAAAGTATCGCCAGGGTCGAAGCTGATTTAGAAGAAGTTTGATGATGATGTCATTTTGAGACCGTGCAGCCTGGCTGTGTGTTACACTGCTATTGATCTTGCTGGCTTGCGTTTTACTTGTTTCTATTAATCTCTTTGATTTGTACTAGAAATTCGAATATATTTCTCTATTTCTAAGTTTGATTTTGAAAGCCCGAAATTGTTAGGAACTCTACCAAAGAAACTTTCACGGAGACAGGCTGTTCTAACGACGCTTCACCATCCCAAATCTTTCTCCCACTGCATCTTTATTTGATAGTCTAGCTTCTCCGGCATCTGATCGGGGTAGTAGCCCTTTATACAGTTCTTCACTTCTTCAAATAGTATCTTGTAACCTTCTCCGGTGAAATGGAGGCCTGGAAACGGTCAAGTTAGCTAAGCTTCGAGAGAGGGAGGACGTGAATAACGTACCATCAAATAACAGTCTCAAGATTCTCGCATCTTTCCCAAGTGCTTCTTGGCCTGGCATTTTATTCACATCATCTCCTTCACTCCAACTATAACCAATCTCGTCAGCCAACCTCCATTTAGAGTACACGTCGAGGTTTCATTGATTGTTTTCAAGACGAAAAAAAAAGCTAAAGTCAGCAGAAAAGCACACTACTTACCCACAAACTTTCATCATCGCACTCCAAATATCTACCACAGGATGATCCAACTCCCTCCCTACCTGCAGCACCATATCCCTATAAGTCAACGTGTCTTTCACTCGTCTCGGCTCATCCGAGTTCCCCCACTCCGCATTTGTCTCTCTACAAGTCGCTTCATCTACCGGGGCTGGGGTGACTAGGATGATCTTTGGATCATGAGCTTTTACTATAGGATGTGTGATGATTTTCACGAGATTGGTTCGAAACTGTTCGAGCGGAACGTGCTGCTTGGTGGTAGGTCCGCGGTTACAGTCATTGGCGCCGAAGAAAATGAGCTGTAGGACAATGTTAGTGTGTTTTCATTTCATTGACAGTGGGCAGATAGACGCACAAAAATTCGCACGGATGCTTGCTCTGGGGCAGGAAACCATTGTGGAAGGACTTCCAGGCCGTGGTTGGTGTTGTAGGCACTTTGCGTTGTTAGCTGATATAAATTTATGGTAGTAGTGCTGAAAGACATGCCTGAATCCTCTGTTAATTACATCAAGCTTTCTTACATATGCTGTACATGGTCCATCAGCACATGTGACACAGAAAAAACGACACAGAGTCGAAAGATAACCATTCAATTTCATCAAACGACACAATTACTCACCATCCTGAAGCGCCGACGCAAAAGAGAAACTGTTTGGGTTATTTGAGCTCTGGGTAATACTATCCCCTTTATAAGTCAGAATGTTTATCTATGAACGAAAGGTTTGGAAATGACACACCAAACAGGATGAATTGATCTAATGGTGCCTATATAGAATCAGCATATTCCATCGAACTTCTGCAAAAATCGAAGTCATCAACTCTTCTTACCATAATTTATTCCAATTTCCAGATAAAAAAAGCAATTAGTAGGTCCTTCAAAGCGTGCACAACTTCCTAGAGCCCTTCGGTACTCAGCGCGCGGCCTAACGTCAATGCCTTCTCCAAAAGAGCGCGGAATCCTTCAACAACACGAGACATTAAATACTAAGTTGAATCGACATTAGAAACTAACTAACGATATGCAAGGCTTACTCTAGCCTGAATCAGCTCGTCCTTCGTCGTCCTCGCGAATCTATTTCCACCAACCACATCATGTGGGGTACACCACCGAATCGCACAACCGAACTAGGCGATGCATATGCGGAGGGAATCTCACTTGACCAAGCATTTACTGCCGAGGCTCGCGAAAGATGCTCCCGATTCGGCATCAATTTATTTTTGACCACTATAACATGATATGACCTGACATCACAATCAATATCTCAAAAGTCAAAAACCCAAAGACCAACCGACAAATATCAAATCACAGCTCCAGGCCTTAATTCCCCAAGATGACTATCCAGAACGCCTCAAAGACCTCAAAGATATCCTCCCTTCCACCTTCCACTTCGGCTACGCTACCGCTGCTGCGCAGGTGGAAGGCGGCTAGGACGCCGACGGCAAGGGCCCCTCTATCTGGGACACATTCGGGCACACCCCGGCAAAGTAAAAGACTCCAGCAGCGGGGACGACGCCGTGCTCTCCTACTACCAAACCGCCACCGACGTAGCGCTCATGAAATCTTACGGCGTAACCGCATACCGATTTTCGCTCTCCTGGTCGCGCATCATCCCACTAGGCGGAGCCGACGATCCCGTCAACCAGAAGGGTTTGCAGTATTATTCCGACCTGGTGGATGAGTTGTTGAAGAATGGTATCACGCCATCTGTGACACTCTTTCATTGGGACATGCCGTAGGCGATGGAGGATCGGTATTTGGGAATTTTGGATATGCAGGCGTGTATTCCGGATTTTGTGCGCTATGCGCGCGTGTGCTTTGAGGCTTTGGGTGATAAGGTTAAGCATTGGATTACGTATAAGGAGCCTGGTGTGTGTACGCTAGCAGGATGCGCAGCGGGTGTGCGTGCGCCAGCACGCTCGTCGAACCATGAATTGGACGAAGAAGGGGATCCCAGCACTGAGCCGTTCATAGTAAGACATACGGAACTCGTCTCGCACGGGTAGGTAGTGAAGATGTAGCGCGAGGAGTTTCAAGCGGAGCAAGGCGGCGCGATTAGTATTACACTACATGGGAATTACTCGGAGCTGTGGGACGAAGATGACCCGTTGGATGTGGAGGCTGCGGAGCGGGCGCGGGAGTTTGAGATTGCGTGGTTTGCCGATCCGATTTATCGGACCGGGGATTATCCGAAGAATATGCGGAAACAGTTGGGGGAGAGATTACCGAGGTTTACGGAGGAGGAGAAGAAGTTGGTGATGGGGAGTTCGGGTTTTTATGGAATGAATAGTTATACGACTTTTTTTGTGAGACATCGAGATGGCCCGGCGGATATCAATGATCACTCGGGGAATATTGATAAATTGTTTAGGAATAAGCAGGGGGTGGAGAGAGGGCCGGCTAGTGATACGTATTGGTTGAGGACGTGCCCTTGAGGGTTTAGAAAGCTGTTGAATTGGATCTGGGCGAGATATCATATACCTATTTGTAGTACTGAAAATGGGACGACGGCTAATGGGAGACTGAGCCAAGTAAAGAGGTGTCGAATGATAAGTTTCGGATCGAGTTCTTCGAGGGGTATATCGAGGCACTAGCCAGAGCTGTGAAGGAAGACGGCGTTGATATCAGAACATACTTTGCATGGACTTTCACGGATAACTGGGGTAAGTCAAGCAATATTCTGATTTAGTGCCACCTTACTAACTTGAAATATAGAATGGGCGGCAGGATATACCGATCGATTTGGTGTTATGTTCGTGGATTTCGATTCCAAGGAAAAGAAGAGGTATCCAAAACGATCAGCTACTGTGATCAAGGATCTGTTCACATACATGATCAAAGGAAAGCAACCATCAGACCAATAGATAGAATTATTAGATCAAACTATACGATGATCTCCAGGTCCACTAATTTCCACAACTTTACCATCAGGAAGTAACACCTTATCTGTTTTCCCCAATTTCGAGTGCGCAACCATATTCGTAAGCACCATATCCTCCCACTCAAAATCAAACTCAACCCAATTTCTTGCCCTCACCCCCCTCAGCGATCCCGTCTTCAGACTTCCGCTCCTTCGGACACGCAGGCAGAATCTGTATATACCCATCATGGCACTGAATCAGCATCTCCACGATTCCCGCACAGCCCACCAAAGTTGCCATCAATCTGAAACGGCGGATGCAAATCTAGCATATTTGGCATAGTACTGTCCTTCAATAGCTTACGAATATGTTCAGCACGGCCATCTGCATCGCCTAGTCTCGCGTGCATATTGATCAGCCAAGCACGACTCCAGCCTGTATGTCCACCATTTTCCGCTCGACGTCGTAAAGTCACTACGGCCGCTGCGGCAGGATCCAGTGTTTTTGACGGTGTGATACTGTTTCCAGGATGGAGACCCCAAAGATGCGATGTGTGACGATGGCCTGGCTCGAACTCGGTGAACTCTTTCCCCCATTCAAGAAGTTGTCCGAAGGACCTAATCTGCATTGGTGGGAGGCGTTCGCGAGCTAATTGCACTGCATCATGGATTTCCGTGCTTGTCAATGTACGTGTCTTCTAGCGAGACTGAAGGACTGGTGACCAGTTTTTGGCCAGTAGAGTCTTCCATGAGATAGTCGACTAGGAACAGGACGCTTCCTCTAATGACTGGGAACATCCTTTCGAGGAACTCCTCCCCCCCCCTCCCCCCGAGATGGCTAGCTTAAGCGCATCAAGTACCGGATAGACCTCTGACCATTTTGCTCCACCACCGATTGAAACTAACCACTTGGTCTAGTCAACACCTATCCAATTCAATGATCTAAGATTGATCCTGATCCCATCGTTGATGTTTGCCGTAGCGCTATTCAGTGTATGACCACCACCACGCACTGCAAATTTAACCTGGTATTCAATGATGGTCTTCAACATCTCGGCCGCATCGTTGGTTGAGGTAGGTGTGAGTATGCATTCTGGAGTCAATTCCTGCTCTTGCATAGAAAAGTAATATTTCTACGCTACTCCATAATCGATACTACCAGGAAATAAGGCTTGACTTCCAAAAAGTGAGGCTAAAGTGGAGTTCTACTTGGATGTCAGTGATTAAAATGTAACGAAAAGGTATCACTTACATTCACGTGAGTTGCCTCCATACTGACTGTATAATATATATGTATGCATGCGTTTTGAAGTAACAATGTATGCTTCGTAGCCCTAACTCGGTGAATAAAGAACGAGGTCAGAATTTGGGTTAGTACAATGCTTTTTTTTCACACTTGAGTGCGAAAAGAATATCATAGGTAGTGTGAATAGGTCTGTTAACAGCCGCATTAATGCTGACAGGCGCAGATTCTTTGTTGGTTGTGTGTATGGGCCAATTGAATTTGCTTCCACATACAGCTTATCGTTGGACCATCGGTTCTATATAACAGTGCTATTGGTTGTACGGCTATGAACATGTAGCTGCAGCTGTTTCCTAAGATGAGTACCATGAGATTGGCCAATTGCATGATTTGGAATTCGAGCCATGCACATAGACGTACTGCACGAAACCACGGAGAAATCAAGACAATCAAGAATATGCTAGGCTCTTCAAAAAGCCTTATGGAACCTTTTCCGCTTTTGTTCCCACCGCAAGTCCTCCAATTTTCATCATATGACGATGCCAGTAGATATCCCGATGGAGGTAATCATGCTGTAGTGAGGCACAACTTGTATCCACAGCGGAAGTTTGAATTCCAAACTTCCGCTTATGTGAGAACTTTGAATACATGCAACATCACACCTGCGATCTCATTAGTGTATAGTTCGATTAGCCTTAAGCAAGACGTCAAGTGTGATGTAGTTCATTAGGTAGCACTCTATCTTCCGCAAAATTATAACATTGGACGCAGAAGAGCAAATACTACATGCCGCGATATGCTCTTCATTGCCTGAACCAATCTTCGTTTGAAGCGGCTCCTTGCAAGTCTCAACTCCTGCTGCAATCATGATTGCGATTGGTACTTAGCATAGCGGAGTAGCTTTACATCTGCATCGTCAACTAACTGTTATAACGACTGATCCGATGTCTGAAATAGTGGTACCACTACCTAGAATGACACTGACCGTCCCAAATTGCGCGTAAATGAAAATGAAAGAGGGAGGGTTTCGGCATACAACAACATAGTGCACACTCAAAGCCATGAAAGGAACATATTTTTCAATGTTTACTATCGAGATGTGCTTCAGGCATTAATCCCTTATTTTGTCTAGGAGTTCTTGCGATGCTAGAAACACCGCCGGAAATCACTTGGTGTTGATTAAGAAACCTTTGCTCAATTTACGAACGCGAACGCGACACATTGGCAGCGGCTTTGAAGCCGTCTTCATCAACGCCCTCGGCGGCACATTCAGAACATGAAAGAATGGTGACAACAAGAGCATACTGAGGTCAATCCCCGTCCACAACTTTTGGTCTTTAGGAATAGTCTGTAGCCGGTCTGCATTGAAGTAATATATGTCCTCATGTCAGATGGATTGTTTTCCTCTCGGATTCTGCATCTCCGGCAGACGCGTCATACGCGTCTCTTCTCCTTTCTTCGATTAGCACTGAGACATTTAAATTGAAGCAATAGAATAAGTTGGATATTGCGTCATAGAGAACGGCGTGGGCAAATTTTATGGAGAGTTATGAAGACGAGAGAGGACTTGTACGGACTTTAATGGGGAGCCTCCGGGAAAGGAGTATAAATCACGTGAATTACTACGGCCGTACGTAAATTCTCTCTCTCGTGTGTAACCATACGTCATGAACTACACGTCAAGTCTATTTGACCGTATTGCTACCAATCATTGTTTGTTTTTCTGCCGACCCTACTGACCCATTATCTTGCAGGATCTAGCTAAAAAGTAGCAGGTCAGCAAGCAAGCAAGCAAGCAGCCGAACTCATCAAAATGCAAAACGCAAACTTCTTCGATTTCATCCTACCTTGCGTGCCATCCCTGCATATCTAAAACATACAGTACAGTAGGCAACGCAA
This sequence comes from Clarireedia aff. paspali H2, assembly GCA_026770245.1. Classification (NCBI taxonomy): domain Eukaryota; kingdom Fungi; phylum Ascomycota; class Leotiomycetes; order Helotiales; family Rutstroemiaceae; genus Clarireedia; species Clarireedia aff. paspali H2. The sequence goes on from JAJCXA010000170.1 coordinate 40,034, forward strand.
TTCATCTAACCTAACCTACCCCAGCACAGCGCAGCCATCCCCAGCTGCATTTCAACAAGCACAGCGCACCGCAGTTCGTTCGATTCTGCAAGCGAATATTCGCGCATGGCCGCATTTTGCGCAGTGCAAAAATACCTGGAAGTGCAAGTCCGCGTTTGGGCAGCCAGACCAGACCATGAACGCTTAAATCCGGCACTTGCAACGGCTATGCTTTTAACTTTACAGTGCACAGTGAGACAATGTGCAGTGCAGAATCTTGTACGTGATGACAGTAATGTTGACATCAACACCAATGCTGGCTTTAAGATTAAGCATAAGCAGAGCAGAGTAAGCTGCTTGACCAATGGCTAGACAAACGTAGGCCGAAAGGAACGAACGGTGCGTATTCCATCGTAAATTACGGCGCCTTCCCTTTCCCTTTCCCTTGTCCTGCCCTACCCTGCGTGCGTTGCGTTGCGTTGCGTTGCGTTGCGTTGCGTCTAGAGAACACACCAGGGAAAAATTAAAGCACGGGAACGTCGACGAACAGCCAGCCCGCCATTCAGTCAGTCCGTCAGTCATGGTTCTTGCACTAGGCGGTGTAAGATTTGATTTTACTTTGCATTTGTATCATTTTATCGCGGCTCCACCAATTCCCCGGAAGGGGCGTGTGACTACGGAGTGGAGTTTGGCTTGCAGCTCGGATCACGAGTCTGTCTGTTATCATGGACTTGGTAGTGGCTTTGGTCGAAATCGAGTTTGTTTACTTTCGTATGGGAGAGCGAAAGGAAAGGGAAGGTGCTTTAGGTGTTTGGCGGGCAAAATACCCGTTTGCGTTGTGTTATCTTGCAGAGGATCTGCTTTCTCCGTCAATCTTCCTTGTTGAAACTATATCTCAGGCAAATGAACGATATTGCTAGGAGCCATGGAGATATATTTCTTAATTTGAGGTTCATGGGCATGGGCACCTTGAGCCGATGTAACAAGTCTTTTAACGATAACGTCTTCTAAACCCACGTTTTGTGACGAGAATCCCCTTTCCCATGCTTGAGTTCTTCCAAAAATACTTTTTTGACCGTCAAAGCCCCTAAGGTAAGGGGCATCACCGTCACACAAAAGTTTGACTTTAACGACAAGCACATATTATTTGGAATCTTCAATTTACCAGGCGCTTCAATCGCATCATCTTAGCAACATAGCAGATTACACAGCGACGGTTGAACGTAAGCATCAAACTAGGACCAGGGATATTGGCCGGAATCCTTATCAGTTCATCAACGCGTTCCCCAAACATTAGTCTCGTTCCAGCAACGGGCACCCACGCACCCACGCACCCAAGCACAATTAACCAAACCAAAATCCTTCCCTCCAGGAGAGGTATGTACTGCGTTTTGCACTACTGTGCATTACGGTAAGTTATTCTGCCAGGATACCAAGTACCTACAGCACAGTAGCATCGGAGGTAGATCCACACGGCTGGGCCCAAGCATCCATGGCAGTGGAAGAGGCAGTGGAGCAGCCAAAGTGCTGAGCCGCAAAAACCCGGCGGCTATATCCCTATATCCCTCTGTGGAGAAAGGTCTTCTATCTTCTCGAACGGAATCTTGGGAGTTGGGAATAGCTTTGTCACGCCATTGCTACCAACAGCATGTGGAGCCGCGTCGTCTCTTTAACGTGCGGCACGGAAATTTAACGGGCTTACCCAGGCAGGCTTTTTGACGAGATCTGGGCTGGGTTGAGTGACGGGTGAGGAGTGCGTGCCGAGGCTGACTTGATCTCCCTCTCTCAATTGGATCTTGGGGGTGGGTGAGTGGAATGTTACGGAATCTGCACGGAATGTTTTCCTTCATGGCATGGGATAACTAGCATGGCATGGTACGAGATGAGATGGGTGTTAGTTCTTAGTACGTTGGTCTGTCTGGGTTCTGGTGCGCTTGCCCTCGTGGCAAAAGGGAAGGATCGCTTGGGAGTAAGATTCGATGATGTAGATGATGCAAAAATACATTTGGGGGCCATTGGGGGCGAGGAAATTCAATTACCGTCCGTTAATGTTTCGATGATATACCGGAATCTCATTTTGTGCCTCGAAGCCGCATTTGATATCAGATCTTAATTTGAGGATCGAATAGAGCCTCCTGAAGTCACGCAAGATATTGATATTGTAGGTTATCGAACATACATACAGAATTTCACATGATGTAGTGGTGGAAGATTAGATAGTATTGTAATTATTTTGATTTCACATTTATCCTAAACATCTAACATCTACCAACACCATACGTTCTATGAAAATTCCCTGCTGCCTGCGACGGATACTGGTAAGTCCATTCCCTCTTGATCTCCACCTCCTGCTGCTGCTGCGCCTCGTACTTTTCCTCCCTACACCTCGACATCAACATCTGGTTGTTCCAATGCTGCCAATCGTACATGCCCGTCTCCGGTTTAAAGATATCCTCATACTGCACTTCCGGCATCGCACCCATAAACGTCTGGAAGGGCTGACTACCCCAATGTGAATGCCCCATATCGTATTCCGCCGGTCGGCTGTTCACCACGGCCGGAATGTGAGGTAGATGGTGGGGCCACGCGTCCTCATAAAGTCCATCTATATCGCTTAGTTCAGGCGCGGGTGAATGGCTTGTGGACTGGATGCTGGGTTCTGAGATGGGTGGGGATGGCATGGATGAGCTGTTCATTCCATTCCAGGTGATTGTTTGATGTGCTTCGAATCTATGATGGTCATCGCTTTCGCCGTAGCGACTGCCTGAGTCGATGATTATGGTAGATGGAGATCGGGAGCGGATGGTGGGTGTGGTCATGGCGGGAGATGGTAATGGGTTGACACCAAGTTGTACTGTCAGTTCGTTGTTTGCTTTGGTCTTGCGCTCGCCGCGTGTGGTTTGTCTTCTCTTGGTGCCCTCTTGAACAAAAGATGGGCGACGCGTGTTGACAATATTTCCATCGGCATCCCTCCAAAGTCTCTTCCTCGTTGCAAGTACACCCAAACCCTCGCCACCGGCCTCGTCATCCTTCTCCTTGTGACGGTTCATATGTCTATCTGTAAATATTATTAGTCGCAGTACCAAACCGTTTTCATAATCATAACATACCAAGGAGATCGCGGCGACGAAAGTGCGCTCTGCATCTTAAGCATGTGTGATTTCCATCTTTGTGGTTCAGAGCATGGCGATGCAAATGTTCAGATCTCGAAAACGACTTCCCGCAACCAGGGAAACTACAGCAGAACTTCTTCTTCACAATAGGCGAAAGCTTAGTCGTCGAGCTTGTCGATGAGATCGAAGCTGTACGAGAGGAGATTGGACAAGCAGACATGGTGAAGTCTTGTTGGTGTTGTTGAAGTGGATGATGATGAGCAGCAAGCTTTGACGAATCGACCAACGTTTGAGTTCGACACTACTACTATAAGTATGTTCGATATCTGAAAGGTTGGGGAAAGAGGGGTCCAAAGCTAAAGTATATCCAGAGTATGAGCCGGAATAATTCCCAAAATCCTATCGGTGCTACCTTGCCGCACTACTCTGCTATCCAAGGAAATAGCTGACGGGACTGGTCTGGTGTCTCTGATCATCCAAGGCGAAACCATTCCAAATGACAATTTCCAGTTAATAGTCGGTTATCGGGCATGGAGGCACGCACGTACGTACATTACAGTATGTACATGGTTCCCTTTTTCTCCACAGTTGCTTCCAAGGGTGAGATGGGACATGGCATGGGCAAGGGATGAGCATCCCATCGCACATTTTCGAATGTGCGTTGCAAGAGTTAGCATAATGACATATTATTATTAGCTCTACGGAGAGCTGGAGGGAGCCTGATTGCCGTCTTGCTTTATGTCAGTGCTTTTTGCTAACTCTCGAGACGCGCTGCCTTGAGGATGGCGGCCAGATAGTTGTGAAAGTATACACGATGTGATGGAATCGATGGACGACTAATTGCTATTTTCAGACATGCTCTTGCTCTAGGTGAAAATTTTTGCCATCATGAGAATCCTTCTTGAATCGTGTACGAAGTCTTGTCGTCAACTGCGCCTGGGGCCGATGTTCTCCCTTTCCGCTCGCTCGTAAGTTCACGAATCTCTCCTGCCTCTCTCCCTCTGCCGTTTCGTTTTCTTCTTCTTTTCCATACCTTACTTAACTCAGTATCAATGCGTGCCGTTTCTAGTCGAGACATATGCATATCTAATGTACCTTGGTATTTCCAAAACGCACCAATCACAACGCGGATATCGTTCCTGTCTACGTTCCGTCAAGATCTCAATTGGCCAGTTACCACATGGCACCCCATATTTCTCATCATCCTCCCAAATCAAAACCCGCCAGGTCTACCCCTCCATGCACTACCCTTGCATGGCTTCGCTTTTAGTCTGGTTCTGTAGATTTGTCAGGCGCTGCACCCTCGCAGAACCCAATCAGTGTCCAGCCATTCAGTACCACCAAGAAGTCTTCTTACAGCAAACCAAAGCGTATACGACCTCGATTTGACCATTCTTTGACTCCGGTCATGCCATTTGACCTACAACACCGCCAGCCGTTCACGCCCAGTGTAAGAAGTAACAGTAAGACGAAGAGAAACACCCGCCCAAAACATCAGACCGCAAAGCCAAAACGGTAAGAGCTAAAAGCTAAAAGCTAAAAGCTAACTGGGAAGCTAGAAGCTAAACTGTTTTGCTATCGCTGCTATCCGACCCTCTGTCACCCGTACTCAGCCTAAAGCAGAACTCGGCGCTTCGGAGGACCACGCCAATCATTTTATCTTCCTCGTCTGCACTGCATCCCAAACAGGTAAGGCGCCTCCGCCAAATGCCGCTGTTGGCGAAGTGACAGCCTCTACCAATCGGTACTAATGAGTCAAGGGTACCCGCCTGGTACATATCTAAGCGAAAACATGACTTACGACTCCCAGCTACAGAATAGAATTAAACATTGGGGTCCACAAACCTCTGTGCAAATGTGGGCATCTGTAGGAAAAGCTGTGTGGGAAATAAATGGAATCTAAGCCTTGATCCTTAGAAGACCCGTCGATCATCGTCTTTTCAAACCTCTCCATGAATGTGGGTGTTAGTCTATTTAGTCCTTTTCTTGCGATGTGCTAGGCAGATTTCGCAATCGCATGATAAAGTGGTTACCCTCACTCAGTATACAATCACCCGTAATGGGTAATCATATCCGAAGCAGTCCACTTTCTCAGAGCAACATACAAGTCCATGGTCCGATGGCCCACAGAGCTAGTATGCTTCTGGTCCGGTCACATGAACGGAATTGCTATCCGTCCCCTTAGTTGGTAGTATGATTGCACGATATATCGATGTCCCAATGCGTAATGGTCGATGCTGTATCATCACTCACCGGTCTTTCGATCATTGAGCGACTTTCCCGAAGGGCAGCTTTTGGTTCACCAACCTAGATGCCGGCCAAAGTGAATCCTTCGCTCATCCTTTCCTTCCTCCTTTGTTTCGAATCACGCCCTCCGCGCTTCCAGATAGCCAGTAAAAGTACCAAATATACTAACTCCCCTGAACCTTGCACACACCAAACAGCCAAAATTCAAACACAAAAGTCAATCTCAAACTACCATAGGCCAAAAAACCATCCCACGCACGCATGAATGCTACATTCCCCATACACACCTCACTCATCCCACGTGCTATAGAACATTCGAAAATGACAACAGGTAGATTGCGGAAGCGCCCACAGCTGATTCAACTAGGGTCTATGCTGCGCCGCCGACGATATGCCGCTGTCGATAGAGTGCAGTAGCATCGAACCCTAATGTTATCGAACCCATAAAACAGAGCCTCGAGACTTAGGCGAATGCGAAATGATAGCGGTGCTATAACCATGAAGCTAACCTCAACCTCATCTCTGTTGCTAAATTCACCATTCGCATATTCTCTCGGCTGCGATAACGATGCCCTCAGTTGTTTGCCTAATGTGGATGTCATTCCGCTCGCTGGAGCTAATTGATCTTCATGCCAAGTAAAAACGGTCGTATCGTCCCGGTCTCACTTGAGGAGAAGGCCAAATTTGTCGCGGCGACCTCTGGTGTGCAGATTGATTGATTGCATGTACGTCGTATACCCATAAATCCGCGTATACCCATAAATCCGCGACCATACTCAGAATCAAAGCTAGGCGACAAGTAGCCGATCAAACGAGCCAGAACAAAGTATGTGAGACGACTAGCTTCGTATTACACCAGCAAGAAGCCTGCCGTAAAGCCTTGTCGTGAAGTTTGTTCCGTTGATGGATTGACGGAACGATGGATTTCTTGTTCTCGGCATTCAGTCGATGTTGAGCTTTTTTGCCTCCTTAGGTTGATATAAGTCATAACGCCATCTGACGTGATACGTTCGTCCCATCTTCTCATCTCACCCTTCTCTCATCGTCGATGCGTTTTTCCCGGGTGTTCCTGCTTTTCCTCGTTTTCGTAAAATAAGCGCCCGTGTCTTGCCGTCCGTCTACTCCTCTATACCTATATGATCAACTGTCAGCAGCGCAAAGCCTAAAAAACTTACTACTACGTACAGCCACGGTAAGAATAGAAATCCATCAATCCTTTCATGATAATCATCATCATAAGTCCGAAGGGCGTGGAAATGTCGTCAACTTTATAACAACCTCACCTTCTCCTGTTGAAACCCGAACTCAATCGATTCCACCCATACAAAAATGGGAGGGTGATGCTTATTGGCTAATGCCCGAATCCTTCAGCTAAAACACAGGTATGGCGGTGGTCTTCCCGCATCTTCCCGCACTCTTTCTATCGTTCTCCCTTCACCACTTTCAAAAATGGGGTTTGGGATTTGTGTGAGAATCAGATGATTGGTGTTTCTGTACGACTGGTCTCGGGTTTGGGAAAATTGGAGCTTGCCACCCGATAGAGGTTGATTTAAAGTATAAACTTGCCGACTTCATAATCAATCAATCGGCCACTGAAAATTCTAGGATTGAATTGCATCGTCCCGGTGCCTTGGATACGGAATTCCCGAAGTGATTGACATTTTTAACTCGATTGATTGAATGCTTGATGGGTAAGGCTGAGTAACTAACTACACATCGCTGTTCCCGCCCGTTCGGCCCGCTTGATAGGTAGATGGCTACCGAACTCTCGGGACGAGATAGTACTATACAAAAGAACGGATAAGAATAATCCAATGATCGTGCTTGTTCATCACACCTAACTAAGTTGCTTTCCTATCTATATATGATGTTATTAAACACAACATCTTTTCATTTCCGTCATGCGCGAGCCCTGAATTTACTAGACCAGCGGAGCTGCACTTAGTCCCGCTCTGCCCTAGTTTACCCTAGAAGGACCTCCATTTTGGCTAACACCTGACATGGAGATATCTTCTTGCATTCCTGTATCCTCCCGTGGGGAATTTGGCTCCAATCCTTGATTGATAGGCCCATCTCGACTCCCTTCGAGCGCTTCATGAAACCTTGAAGAAGAAATATCGACTACAAGAGCCCCATCTGGCGTTAGCTCCCAGTCCATTGGTTCCGAGTCTGTGTTCGCTGTCTCGATAAGCACAGGCATAGGCGGCCGATCAATATGGCCATACATACTCTGTCTCCGTGAATATTTTGGCGGTTGTGCGGCAGAATGTCGCGGGGAAGGCAGTTGAACCTGTGGTGAACGTGTTGGTAACGCCGGTGCTGATTGCCGGGCTACTGAATGTGACGAAACATTCTCAGCATTTTCTGAGTCTATATCCTCATACTCTTCATGTTCTTCATCCATGAATGATAGATTTAGGTACCCTCTCGCCGTAGTACTATAAAGCTGACCCCCAACGCCTAGTGATGTCGATGGAGTTCTGTAATCGCGAGCTGACATATTTTCATCTTGCTGGGAGGCAGCTTCGGCAGCTTCGGTTTCGTCTTCGTCTTCCGCGGACAAGATGGTTGATCTATCACGGAACCCTGCAAACGAAGACCCTATGTCTGTATTGACAACGCAGCCAGGTTGTTGCGACTGTCGTTGTCGCAGCGGTTCGGATTGTGACTGTCGTTCTCGCCACGGTTCGGATTGTGATTGCTGCATCCAATCTTGCACAAACATGTTTTTTTCGAGTGGCCAGATTAAGTGACCCCGTCTATTGTATCTCGGTATATCAAAATCGGGCCTGGGAATTCGTTTACGAGGTGCAGATGGAGGTGCAGGTGCTGGTTCATTAGATAGTTAGTAGACAGAACTTGCATGGTGGGAAAATCGGGAGGTAGAAGTACGTCGAAATTCACCAGTTTCCGCTTGTCTCCTTCGTATCATGAGTAGGGTGGTCCAAAATGTGATATCGCCAGGTATGCCATCAGTATCATCATTTCTTTTCTCATTCAATATGACGGAATGTCGCCGAGACATGAGCTCCTCATGTGATATGTGTATGTCGATCTCAGTTTCGGCATCTAGAGTGTTCATATCTACAGAATCAGGAGACCCGTCTGTCCTAATACTTGAGAATGCGACGTTGCTTGTAGGAAGGTTTGCATGGCGAGGTCGTGGACTCGAGGGAGGAAGTACAGGTTGTAGCGCGTTGTCAGTTATGGTAGTCCATGGGGATAAGAGTGGAAGTTCTTCAATTGGGGTTGAAGATGATTCTTGAGAACTTTCAGCCGATGATGATGATGATGATGATGATGATGATGATGATGTGTTTTCGCCTGCTGTTGGTCGCCTCCTTACAACTTTCAAGGGAGATTTTCTTCCATTCGACAACGTTGAATTCGATGGGCTCTCGCTACCCATCTTGCCTGTGTGAATAGAATATAATGATAGTTAAATTAAAGAGCGACAATTGTATACTATGATGAAATATATTATGTTCGAACGAAACGATATTGGAGTTCAAAGTATGATGATAAGAAGGGGAAGTGGATATAGTAAAATAAAGACATCCTAGAGTTATGATAAAGTGTTGTTTCTTTCAACCTCGTCCATCGCTCTTGCAATGTGCTGGGTGACATTTCGTTAGCTAAGTTTCATACATACTGTAAGTATGATACTTACATCATCTTTAGGGTTTGAATGAGAGATGCTAGAGGAGCTCGTAGGCAGTAAACAGTAACTCAGTGAAAAGCCAACTTCTCTCATCAAGTCTATCAAACCTCTTCCAAAGCCACATGAAAGCTCTTATTGGGTGCTTCAAAAAATTGAGCACCTTCCTCACTTGTTATATATCAACATCATTCCTATTCCTGTTCTAACACGTTTGTACCTTCCCATATGAAGCCGAATTTAAAGATGTATAACCAGATTCAGATCAATTGTCATTCGATACCCAGCAGGCCGAAAAAACTCTAGGCCTTCGCAATTCCTCTTCCAAGAACACAAAAAACTCCATTCCTCGTTCTTCTGAGAAAGCCGCGGGAATGACAATTATTTATTTTAAGATGCGGAGGCATCAACATCTTTAACAAAGCTCGCCGATGATCGATCAACTGGCAATCAAACTGGACCACCCACAAACCAACGAGCCAGATACTGCTCAGAGATACGGCCACGAGTATTAATTCAAACGTGAGACCTTACTAGTCACGAGTCATCGGACGTAGCAGACTTCAGGCATTAGTGAATCCAGAATCTTATAGTCCTGTGTTGCCTGATACACATTATTCTCGGCACCACATTGATAGATAGTTGCTTGGATTCAAAGCACAGACTTCCTGCGTGCACAAGACATCTATATCAGGGTCAGAAAAGAGGAGCCCTAAGAAACAAAGTCAAAGAGAAGCATGAGGTCACATTACTACCGTATGTTATATTTTTATGCGATATTGACGCCTTCATGTGATTCACGATTAGCAAATTGCGATAGACAGCAGCACTGGATCTGGTCCGCCTCGTTCGCACTTCAAGCCCATTGGTCAATTAGCTTCGTGGATGGGGAGAATATTGATTCTCCCCTTACTTCGTAGTAATGCTAGCATAGATGCTGGCGTAATTGCTGCTGTTGATCTGTCGATTTGAGGATATATTATAAAAGTTCTCAGCTCAATAAAAGGAGGTGATTGGGGGGCTGGGAGGCGTAGAGGGATGGTTTCCGGAGCTTAAAAGGCAGGTAGGAATCAGGAACGAATAAAACGCAAACAGGCTGAAATGACTGATAGTGAGGTTGACGAGGATATACTAGTTGCTCAGCAACTGTTTCTTGAAGTGGATAGTACTACAAATGAAGTAGTTGAGGAATTGGTTGAAGTGGTTGAAGTGGTTGACAGGCTGAAGGATACACCTGCATTCTTGTGAGAATGAGCTCCACAGCTATCTTCACTATTCATATAATCGATAAATGAGGTATTCCCAGATCAAGAAATAATCCAAAAATATTGAATTTCTATTATTTTTATTTGTAAGCTACGGAATATACTAGAATCGTTGATTTACTATAGCTTTAGAATATAAATCTCCTTCAAGTAGCTATATAGCTAGCAGATAGATAGATATATTAATTAAGTTCATTCGATTTCAATGCCACCACTCCCGAACTTTTGAATCCAACTTAGAATCCAATTCCAAACTAATAACACGAATACGAGCTTGCGAGCTATGTCCAACTCCGATTTGGAACCCAATCTTTGAATTAACAACTCGAATACGAGCTTACGAGCTGTGTCCAATTCCAATCCAGAACCTAATCTTTGAACCAATAACTCGAATACGAGCTTGCGAGCCGTGTCTAATTCCAATCCAGAACTCAAACTTTCAAACGAACCAACAACTCGAACACAAGTTTGCGAGCTGTGTCTAATATGAATTCAGAACCAAATTTTTGAACCAACCTTTTGAACCCGACAGCCGACATAGTGGTAGATGAATTTACGAAGCTTCTGCCTCCTCAAAAGCATACTGTATTCGTTCGACAACTTGGATTAATCGACGTTACAGCTGAGATTGAAGAAATCAACTCTGATCAGAAAGCTCAAAGTTGAGGGGGTATATGAGAATAAGCTCTACAGCTATCTTCACTATTCATATAATCGATAAATGAGGGTATTCCCAAATCAAGAAATAATCCAAAAATATCGAATTTCTATTATTTCTTATTTGTAAGCTACGGAATATACTAGAATCGTTGATTTGCTATAGCTTAAAGATATAAATCTCCTTCAAGCAGCTATATAGCTAGTAGATAGATAGATATATTAATTAAGTTCATTTGATTTCAAGGCTATCACTCCTCCAAGAGCTCTAGCTTCTCACAATTCTCCACCCGGTCTAAGAGGGTATAAGCAAGTGATATCTACTTCATATTTTATATTACTAATATCAGGAATATGCACTAGATAGCAGCAAATGAAGAAATATCCTCTTTTTCTGTGGAATGGCCTAGGTCTGTAGGACTACTACATTGCCCTAACCATATGTGCACTATACTGATATATGAGCCGGCCGGCCTATTCGTCAATTATTGGTCCATTAATCAATATTCAATTCCGCCCTATCCATCAACCTCATTGACCTGGTCTGCCCCTTTCTGAAATCGGTCTATTGGTTAGTACTGGCGAATGGCTCCGAAATCCGAATAGGCTGTTCTACCTGAATAGGCCGGATATACTATATTGATGTAGATAGAAATACTAACTTCTCTTACTTCTCTTTCGTACTCAGAATACTCAGGAAGCACTTAGTACTAGCTCTAAAATCTTGCCCTAAGGTTGTATATTTATATTGAAATCTTAATATAACCTCAAAAAATAGGTCGACGGCGACATCCGGCCGATTCAGGTAGAGCGGCCTATTCGGGTTTCCGGGACCATTAGTCAATATCGACCAATAGAATAGGCCTATTCACCAATACTAGCCAATGGGCCACATTTCCGAATAGGGCAGACCAGACCAATGGGCTTGAAGTGCGAATGGGGCGAATCAGATCCATTTGCGATGTCTACGCCATAAAACCAATCATACCTCGATTACTTCGGTGATCGGGGATCATCAAATCATAGCTGTGATAGCAATACTAGTAGTCTAGTACTATTTCAAATTCACGAGGGCTTTAACAAACAGCACCGACCTAGGAAGTGCTGTTTAAAAACATTGTGTCGGGTAGATTTTAAGTAAATAGGTAATTGGTTTAGCTCACCAGTTGCTGATGGGCGCGTCAGATAAAGGGCGTGTAAGTACTGCTTAGCAACTAAATATATTTGGGCAAAGGGCGAGAGAAGTATAGATTTCATATACCAGGCGGATGTTCTTCGCGTCCTCAATTATGCCGGGCACGCTGTTAGAGCCTCCTATAACTGAACCTGACGTATCTTATACTGAGTCCAACAGATGCTCAGCATAAACGATCCGTACTGATTACACGAAAAACATTCATGTACATTCTGGCTCAATGTTCAGGTGTCGAGTGCTGAGCGTATGATACACAGGTAGTGATGACGAGAGCGACTAACGTAAATGATATTGTTGCTAATTAATAAGTAATTAGTAGACCTGAAGTTTTACACACCCGAGGCAACCGGTGTCCACACTAATGGCCGGTGTAATAGAGTGTTCCAAGAACTTTTGGATGAATTCTCACGTTGAAGAAGCCGAGAAGGTGTCAGCGGCTAGATAATAGCTTGAAAACAAGCTCGAATGTACATGAGGTACCCTCCACATCCACGCTCTTTGCAGCTAATCTAATATATCTTATCCCGTACTCGGATATGCGATCTTGTAATACGGAGGCCGATCTTAAAATGGTCGTAGAATGCTTCCCTGATCCTCGCGTAGTCAGCTCTTAGTTGTTGAATTTTGAGGCATGAATTACAAAGGGAATGAACGGATAGATGGATAATGAAGAGTACCAAACTGCGTCTATGGACCTATACGAGTATTCTTTACTTTTAAATGCATAGCACTAACATCTGATTCGTTGCCTCGGACTTGCAACAACTTATACTGTTTCGTGGGGTTGCAGTCAGCCCCATATTAAGGTTACACTGCGCAGTAAGCGCGGCTTCGGCGTGAATCTGCATGAGTTCTAAATGCTGTTGGCCTTCGGTGTGAGAAATCATTGAGAAACCACATGCCTAGTCAATCAATGCATAAGAGTGGACGACAACACGAAGAAAACTGCCTTACCCCGCCTACCCCCAAGGTGAGACATCTTCGCTCAATGATGTTTTCCTCACCATGATGGGTCATCAGTGAGGCGACTGTGATGTACATTTGTCTCTGCAAGTCCACCAAACCCTGTCGAGCAAGTAGATGTGATTAGATGCAATTCATTTCTGCTGCCGCAAGATTGAGTACGCTGTCGTTCGGCTGCGTCTCGGAGTTGGGGACATGCAAAGCCACACCAAAAGCTCCACGCACGTGCCGAATTTTTTTTGGTGGTGCCTCAGCCACAGTATGTTTCTATTTTCGTACTCGTGAACTGTCCTTACCTACATTTATCTTTCTTCACGTCCCGCGCCTGACAACACGGGGAGTCAGATATTGATTGCATTGAATCAGATCGGAAAGTCCTGCCACGAGATATTGATTGCTTTGAAACCGCTCAGCTCACACCGCTACTATTCAATATTGGAGACGACAAATGTTTCCATCGTTGGTTGACCTTCGCGAGCATTTCTTCTATCTAGTCTGACCCAGCGTCGTTGAAGACGAAAGAGGTCATGCTGAAAATCGGATGACTTTCGTATCATGTGAAAGATCTGTGACTGGTTCTGGACACGGTACGGCAGAGTGACGTCGCTATGTTAAATCCTCACGTCTTATAATTAGAAGCACGAGGCTGACAGCACCTTGTCTAGATATCTCCATTCACCTCGATCTTGTACGCTAAGGCTACGCCGCGGCTGTTTTTCTATCATGCTTCAAAGAGTAAGCATTAAGTTCGGATTGCTCCATCTGCAATTCGCATTCTCAGCCAGGCAGGATTAGCTGTCCACCGCAGGGATTCGATCGTGCTCAAGCTCCAAGCCACAGAAATGTGGTGGCGCTAAATGTTTCCCAATGGTCCCAAAAACGCTGTCAGACGATGTGACATTGTTCTATCGCAAATGATAACTTTGCTGATGGAAGTTGTTATCCACTTGATCAGGTGTCTCAATATATCCTAATGAATTAACTACATGCTAACGCAAGAGTATTCAGGTCAATGACTGCCTGGCATGAAACAATTGTCGATCTCCATCAAGCATGAAAACATGTATCAAAACATGTATCTACAGCTTGCGAAACAAAATTCTCTCAACCTTGAAGCAGATCCCGCACAATCCCGGTACCTCGTGGTTCCTGCAAGCCATGCCTACATCAATTCGGTATTGTAGTGCCTGAATTATGCATGTAACAATGCCTTCAAGAACAACGTCTCTTTTGGCCCGTTAAATCCTTCTATTCTTTTTTTAAAGTCAACCTTCATCGTAAGCCTACATTTCTTTCGTCCGAATTCCGAAACTTGTTGGCTTACATCAATGAGCATGCCGTGCGGCTTCCCGCTTCCAGAATTTTGCGACCCTTTCACGATGCCGTGTACGATTAAATGCGATTCGGTTCAAAAGGAACTGTGGGATTATCAGCCGTATGTTAGGACCTTGGTTCTAATCAATGTCTCTGAGTTGTGGGAATCCATCACGGAGAAATTCGACCTAGCGAGGTGCTAAGGGGGCAAGGGGCCCTGAATTCACGTTGACTCTCTCATGACCTCGTATTATCTATCTGGATTCCGATAGCTCACCGTCGTGTTCTACTATCTGGCCATTCATGAGACTATTGACTTAATGCTACTTTATTTTGACCTAAGCTGACCCGAATCTCCGGGTTGAGTTACCTCGTAGCCTCATTAAGCAGCTCGGTTATCGTGCTTTGCCAATCATATCATTGACGACAGGTACCTACCACCTACCATTATCATTGAAGAATAAGCCCGAATAAACTTTGTGGAGGTTTGCAGATTTTTGAGTCATAAGTTAGTGTATACTTGGGACTACGCCCTGGACCACTCCGCATCTTGCATTGCCCATTGCATGCAGGAGCAAGGTCTAAGCTGCTTACCCCTCTTTTCTAGGCTCACCTCAGACCAAATTACCTACAAAGTTGTGGGTATATATGGCAATCAGAATGTCGTATGCGGACTCGATAGTCATACGGACGGCGCAAAGCTTATTTGGCGAGTGAGCTTTCCCCAATCCTCGACTACCATAACAGCGGGATTCCACCCCCATGTCTCCTCTTCGGCTTGTTGGTCAGCATATGGGGTTACACCTGATGCGCAAGGGGGTTCGTACTGAAAGGCTGAGCTGGACCTAGTAACTTCAATGCCAAGTGCTTGACGAGCTCAATTCTGCATGAGGAGTCTTGCACATTGTACCAAATACACTCGTTCTTACAACGGCATAAAGATCTGGTATATTTTCGTCCCGACTGACAATTTTCTCGGCACGCGGGGGTCTGAAAATGCTGATCAAGCTTTGCGGATGGCTTGCATGTTTACTTCCTGCCAAATGTTGGCATGAGCTGGCACGATCTGTTTACTATTCGCATCAACTCTTTTCACGGCATAATATCCAAATGAACTATTATCTGACAAATGAACCTGATATTTCAGCCCCGTATCATGATCTCGATACCGTCAAGCTTGTTCTTTCTTGTTCCGTCAGCACTGGCTATGTCCAAAAAAGCGCCAATATCACGATGCACAATCAAAACCCATGTTCCGCATCCTGCAAGGCAACACCAATGTTCCAAGATCATAGAACTTCCCAACTTGAAATGAAACTTTCCAATAATGCGTGGAACTATTGAGCGGGGGACTCAAGAAGCTTGCCCAAGTAGCCATTGGGGCTCTATATAAAGGTCTTCATGGTCCATGGCCTCCTCTATTCTTCATCCCAAGCATCAGTCGACTTTCCTACTTCGCTCGAGGCGCCCGGTTCTTATTTCATTTCGTCCCCAGCCCACAATCTTTCAGTATGAAGAGCCTCTTCTCACTCGCTGCCCTTTTCTTTGGGTCACTCGTTTCTGCCCAGAGTATGTATCACACACAAAATTCACTTGATGCCTTCTAACTTTCCTCAGACAATTATAGTAGCTTGCCAGTTGAATACTTATTAACTTCCGTAAGCATCCTTCTCTTACTTCTCACTATTTATCACTTGGAGGATCGTACTTCAGTTCACGGCCGAGCAGCGACCCACTCTCACGGTATTGGACCAGAGATGTGGAAATGGCTCGTGCTTCATCTCTATCAGTCAACTTCGTGTGATCAAGTTACTTTTGAGACTTGAACTCTGCTAATCAAGGCTTTAGAATCCGGTTACCCCTCTTCCACAAGGTTTCCCTTGGGGAACTAAGACTGCGAACAATACAAATCCATGTAAGTAGTGTCCAAAATTTGACTAGAAACTGGGCTAGAGGCTAACGAATCACAGATTGTAAGCGAACTCTTCCGCTGCTTTCAATGCTCGCCAGCTGATTCTAACCCCCCTTTTCTAACAGTGAGCCCTCCCAACACTGGTGTCATCCGTAAGTATGACTTTACTGTCAAGAGAGGGAAAAAGGCACCAGATGGATATTTGAGAGATGTCATCTTGGTGAATGACCAATTCCCCGGACCATTGATTGAAGCAAACTGGTTCGTCCATATTATGCATAGCTGTGAAACCTCGCTAACAGGTGTAGGGGCGACACTATTCAAGTTACTGTCCACAACCAAATTACAGGGCCAGAGGAAGGCACCGCCCTTCATTGGCACGGAATCCTTCAAAAGACCTCCCAGTAAGTGGTCCCTTGATTCCTAATAGTAATCTACATGTGTTTTTGATCACCGCGCAAATGATACCTCATCTAGTGGAGCGAGTCACGCATTATGTCAAGCTGCTGTTTTCTCTTATCGAACTTTACCTCAGCATAGAAGTACTAATTAAATTATTAGATGGTTCGATGGTGTTCCAGGTGTCCAACAATGTCCTATCCCACCCAATGGAACCTTCACCTATACATTCTTGGCCGATCTTTATGGTACCAGTTGGTGGCATTCACATTACTCTGCGCAATACAACGCTGGAATATTCGGTCCTATGATCATTCACGGTCCTCCAACCGTTCCTTACGATATTGGTCAGTTTAAACCGATTTCAAATCCATGATATAGCTGTTGCTAACCCATATTTAGACGTTGGGCCAGTCCTCCTTACTGATTGGTATCATCCCGACTACTTTACCCTTGTGGAAGATGTTGTTTCTACCGACATTACTAAAGTTGTATGTATTCCCAAGTACCTAGACATATGAGGAGAAAGTACTAACAGACATAGCTTGTCAAATCGGACAGCAATCTTATCCAAGGCAAAGGCTTCTTCGACTGCTCCAAGAAAGCTGCTAATGACAGCACCCCATGCAAAGCCGACAACAGCAGTATCCCAACATTCAAACTCACTGCAGGAAAGAAGCACAGATTCAGGTTGATCAATGCAGGAACTGAGGGAATTCAAAAATTTGCCATTGATGGACACAACATGACTGTCATTGCCAACGATTTCGTGCCCATTAAGCCTTACAGCACTCAAGGTTAGTCCATGTTTATGAAAGTCAGTTAACATCTACTAACACCTCATAGTCATCACTCTCGGTGTTGGGCAACGTGCTGATGTTATCGTCACCGGTCTTCCAAACGGCAAGGGGTCATACTGGCTACGCTCTACCATCGCTGCATGCTCCTTGGCTAGCAACCCTGAAGCAAAAGCTGTTGTGTATTACGGAACTGGTGTCCCGAACCTCAAACCGACCACTACTGCCTCTGCTGCATTCACCAGTTCAGTTGCCAATAGTTGCAAGAATGTAAGTCGTATGCTCAATGTTCGCTAGTGGGTACATGCTGATGCCTAAAACAGGACGATTTGAGCCTCACCGAGCCATGGTACTCTATCACCCCTGATCCAAATCCACCAACTACTCAGAAAATCGATATCGAGTTCGTACAGAACGCCACAGGTTACTTCCTAGTAAGTCATCACTTCTTCCCCTCGCCCAACAAACAACTAATTCAACCTAGTGGGAAATGAACGGATCTTCCTTCCGCGCCAACTACAACCAACCTATTCTCCTTCTCTCCAACAAAGGCAACAACTCCTACCCCTACAGCCCGGAATGGAACGTCTACAACTTCGGTTCCAACAGCTCCGTACGTATTCTCCTCACCAACCCCGGTGGCGCTGCACATCCCATCCATCTCCACGGCCACAACATGTTCGTTGAAGCCGAAGGCACCGGAACATGGGACGGAAAGACCGTCATTCGTCCTAAAAATCCTCAGCGCCGCGACGTGCAAATCTTGCAAGGTGGTGGATATATGGTTCTGCAATTCGCGCAGGATAACCCTGGTATCTGGCCACTTCATTGCCATATTGCTTTCCATGTTTCTAGTGGTCTGTATGTCAGTGTTATGGAGAGACCGGCCGATATCGCCAAGTTGCAGATCCCTAGCATCATGGCACAGACCTGTAGGGACTGGGCTGCTTTCACCAACACTGTTGTTGTGGACCAGATTGATTCGGGTTTGTAGAGTGGGTGTGACAGGATGCGGAAAAACGAGTATTACTGGAAGCTATTTCATGTCGCTCGTTTAGACTACTTTATCTTTCTTCTTTCCTCTTTTTCTTTGGTTCGATCGATTGATTTGAGGCTCTGAATTTTGGATATCTTGCTTTTTGTCTTTGTTTGTTTGCAGTTTGAGACTTGCTGGGGCTGTCTTTGTTTAAGAATCGGGTTCGTGGGTTGTGAATTTAAGGGTTGCGTTTGGGGTTGCGTTTGGGGTTATGATTTTGGCTTTCCTAGGAGAAAGCAGAACATTGGTGTTTTGATTACTTCCGGGGGTTCGGGATGCGATGTTTAGTTTGGTCTTTACATACAATACAATATACGACGTTGACTCAATTTCATGGTCCCTGTTTGACATATAGTGGTGCAGAAGTCCAACTATATTTTATACATGGCGAAGCGTACTGATAATTAAAGTCATCGCAAATCTGATTTCTGAAAGTTTTGGATTCCTCCCATGATGAAATTTAATCGGTGATAGATATATCTCTAACAAGATATAGGTTCCTTTACTAACAACCGAGCGCATCGTCGCACAACCCCTATATCTTTAACATCCGTATACGAAATCGAAACCCCACTCGCTGTCATATTTCCCGTTTTGATTGACGAGAAATTTGCATAGCCAGGCAAGGAACGAAAGCTAAGCAGTGAGAGACCTCCGTGAAAAATACCTCCAGATGAAGCGAAAATAACTCTCCAAACCAATTATTCAAACCCACCTTTCACCCCAGCAAAAGCTCGCCAGCCTTGATAGCTCTTGTATTACAACCAACCTTTCGGGTCCAACCACACTGCTATCCATCACATCCGCACCCGCCCAGTCTTTCCTCCGTTCACCTCCAGACTTCCATTTTCGCCCCACCTCCATCTTCATCTCCATCTCCATCTACATCCCCAACTCCCCTACCCCCGTCCGCCCAAATTCCCACCCCTCACTTCCTTCTTTTGTAACTCCCATAACTCCC
Source organism: Clarireedia aff. paspali H2 (assembly GCA_026770245.1). Taxonomy (NCBI): domain Eukaryota; kingdom Fungi; phylum Ascomycota; class Leotiomycetes; order Helotiales; family Rutstroemiaceae; genus Clarireedia; species Clarireedia aff. paspali H2. The sequence goes on from JAJCXA010000170.1 coordinate 59,530, forward strand.
ATACTTTCCATAATTCCCATAATCTCCATATGCCGCATAGCCCACAGAAGTGGTCGCACTCGTTGTCTTCAACGTAGTAGTTGAAGTTGAGGTCGTCGTCGAAGTGACAGGCTCGCTGGCTGCGAACTCAAGATGGCCTGCCAGGGTGGAGGTGGTGAGGCCAAGGAGGAGGATGAGTGATTGGAAGGGGAGGAAATGCATCTTGGTGCAGTGACTTGATGTGGCTCTGATGAGGTCTTCGGTTTGCGGGGGATAATGGTTCAGTTGATGAGGGTGTAAGAGTGGATGAGAAATGCTGAGGTGAAGTGAGGAATGGTTTAGGTTGGGATAAGATAGCGATATATATCATACCCTAGAAGCAGGCAGACCACGATGAGATGAGTAAGCGGGGATGAGATGGAAGAAATGCTTGTGCATAGAGTGGTAGCCGTCGCATTACACACAGCGAGCGGAGCGTTAGACAGGGTGGGGACGATGAGATGGACTTGAGGAGAAAGATCATAGATTCCCACGATTTAAACCTTTGGATGTAGCAGATCTACATATGACAGACCAACCATCGTTAATCATCGTACTACATGATAAGCAGTGGCCAGGTACCAAAAATTTAAACAGTGACGACAAGGTAGGTTTTTACAGCAGGTGATCATCCACTTACCTACGTGCTTGGTCATCGAATTGGTAAGCTCAGATGAGAAAAGTGAGTCCCGTGTATTAAATACCTCTTACATGTGTTTGGTGACCTAAGAGATACGTTCCACGATACCACATCACGATTCACAGTGTGCTTCTTGGTGGAACAGATTTCTTAGATCGGTCGTACGCATCGGGTGTTCGGGGGGATCTTAAATGGTAGCACGAAAGTTTCGGGTAGCTTTTGGAGTACCTGAAGGATTGAACAGTTATTTATTATGATTGTTCTTTTGACGTGGGGAAAAGAAGTAGATGTTAGTTTGGGGCAGTTATGAAGAAGAAGATTGTTGTTTTCATGGAATGGAAAGTACATGTGAATCTGGCGATTTCCGAATGAGCCAGGTTCAAGTTTTGATCAGCTCAACCAATGAAGAAGGTATAGTCGCACAGTGATTGAACTTTTAGCTCAAGAACGGACACTACTAGATCTTTTGGAGACATGAGTAGTACCATAGGCAACACATTGTATCTGTCTTCATCGCCGACCTAGACATCAATTAATCCAGTAGCGAATCATTTGTCGCCTACAAATCAAACAAAGCAATATGCTTCCGTGTTCCATTGACCATAATGTAAGCCGTTTTCCTTCCCCCTCCTTGCCTCTCCTTCATTTCGTTTTCTTCATTCACATCTAAAAGCTCTCAATTACTTAAAATGCGCACCAGACTTGCCGACATCATCTACGGGTCCGAGCAAAATTCTCGAACCCGACGCCCAGCAAATAGCAGAACCAGGCTGCTTGAAAATGAGAATTGGTATACATTATCTACTCAAACAGATGGAGAAAGCCGCCGGCAAGCAATTCTCGCACTCACTTTTTTCGTCTCCTTCGTCTGTGTTTGTGTTGTTGCTTATTGGTTCGGACACTGGAATGCACTGGGAGATACAACTTGTCCAAGATATGTGTCAGAGTACTGTAAGTACTTCCCAAGGTAGTTACGAAGAATAGAAATGGATTGACAAAGATCACCAGCGCCTATACTCGACGATATCAAAGTGGAATACAAAACCACGACTTTCAATAGCTCTCTTCTGCAATTGAACTCCTACCGTGCCGAAGCAGGCCCAGAAGTAGATGCGGCTTGGGATGAGCTTGGTGTGAATTATCGTAGCATTATGATATCGAAAGCAGTTGCAGCAAATTCTGGCATTCGCTGTGATCATTTAAAAATGATTGATGCGTTTGGAGGAGGATATTTGGTAAACGTAGAGGGTCTGCAGCACTTGCAATGTCTGAATCTACTACGACAAGGGCTTTGGTATAATTATGATTATTATGCTGAGCAAAAACAGGGAAGTTTTGCGGATGAAATAGAAATCTTGAAAATGCATGTCTGTGAGTGTACTCTTTCAAATGATGAGTTTGGCTTCACGTTGCTAACAGATATTAGCTCAGTGTCTGGATATTCTTCGTCAACAATTGATGTGTATGGTGGACACAGGTCTCGTGGGTCAAATTCCGCCTCATTCCAAGGAGTCTCATCCCTCTTTTGACTTTAATACAAAACACAAATGCAAGAACTTTGATGCTGTAAAAAGTTGGGCTAGGGACCGACAGCTGGCAGAAGAAGCCACAAGTGTCTTTTTAGACCCGCCGAGGTAAATCAAAAAAGTGTATATATGTGACAAGTCTTGGCAAAAACTTTTACATGTTGTCTCTTGACATTTGAGTATTTTGCTTCTACGTAATGTGGTTCCATGAGGATAGGGTGGTGGACAAAATAATACAATCTTCTCTTTCCTGATCGATTTTTTGCTCGACTGCCAATTTCTGTAGAACATCTGCCATAAAAGAATGAATTTGCGGGGCTCTGTTTCATCATTTCTTCGTGAGAAATTGATATTTCAAGTACCTCCATAGTATTGTAATAGACTGCTACCTAGTAGGCAATGCGTTTCTCAGGACTGCCAACTATGAGAAGTTGGGAACTTAAGATCAAAAAAGCCTCCTTTGAAATCAGTCACCAACATTCGGATATGGAGCATAGAGTTCACTATTCTTCTACATATTTTAACTATAAGCACATGCACCAAAACAGAACTAGCGACCATTTGACCAAATTCTGCTGCGAGCCAACATTGCGACTACCATACCCCAGAGCAAAATGCACACTAAAACTAGAAATCTGTGTTCCTACCTATCGTTTACCATATGGCACCCTCAATCCAATCAGCAGTATCATGTCTCCTCATTCCTCACCCATCAATCGAAATCCTCCTATCTCCTCTCATCGTCGTCTTGCTGTTTCTTCTTCCTCGCCTGAGCAGCTGCTAAAACTTCTGCTGGGGTTAGGCTGCGGCGTGGGCCCCATGGGCCGGGTTTTCAACTTCTTGTCCCGCCCACTGGGTCCCCACGAGCTTCCTGGCCCACCCACTGGGTACCCAATAGGCTGCCAAGGACTGTCACATGACTAACACATGACATTAACCCCTGTAAACCCCCTGTTTTTCCCCCACTTATTTACTCTGCACTGGACCCCTTGGCTTGGGTCGTGGGCCGGGTTTTCATTTTCTCAGCCCACCTAATGGGGCTCTATAAGGGTCAGCAACCCGCCCGCTGGGGTTTTCTTCTTGCAGTTCGTTTCGCTTCTTCCCGCTTGCCTGTTGCGCATCTTAAAGCTCCTAGGACATCTTCACGCTGCTGCGCGTCTCGTCTCGCTTTCGCTTCTTCCCGCCCGCTGGCTGCGGATTTCAGTGTGCTTACGGCATTTCGACGCTTGTCTGCTTTCTCCTCCCTCTCCTTCACCTTCTTGAATCTGTTATTCCTCTGTTCGATGACGTCTTTGCCGGCTTTTACTCTCTCGCGATCACCGAGTAATCTCTGTCAGTGCCGCCGGGCATGGTGGAGGAAGAAGAGAGGCCGTCGATACTTATAAGACTCCGGGAAGTGGGGGGGATCTTAAATAGGAATTATAAATGTTGATATGTTGATATAACAGTTTCCCCTCCCGTCGGGCCCCCAAACGGAAGCGGGCACGGCGGGGTAATTTGGTGGAATGGTGGGGTAGAACTAAGGGACTTCTTTCTGATATAAGATCCGCCTCGCCATCTTCGTCAATCAGTCTCACACAACTCACAAGTTCACTTAAAACAGTCGATTTCGTAATGGAAAAGGAAACAATCGAGAATTGACGGAATTGTTCCGAGTCAACATTTAGCGTCGCCATAGAAGCATATAATATAGCACGTTCAAACACCGACCTGCTGGGTTTCTGCAGTCATTAATTCATAGGACGATTGGCAAATTACCATGCCTACAATTCTCATTACTGGAGCAGGAGGCTTCGTTGGCCAACTTCTAGCTACCCATTTACTCTCGTCTTCGACAAACAAGGTCGTCCTCACAGATATATTTGAGCCCACCGTTAGCCCAAAAGCCGCACATCCAGAGTGCGCGAGATGTATAAAAGCAGATCTTTGTGATTCTGCATCACTTGCCTCTCTACTTGAAGCTGCCGGGCGCATTGACACGATCTTTATCTTCCACGGCATAATGTCATCCGGATCCGAGAACGATTTCCCTCTCGGCTTGCGAGTAAACCTACATTCCACACTATCCCTCCTCGAAGCTCTCCGCACCACTTCCTCTATCAAACCCGAAAACAAGCTTATCAGGGTAATCTACGCATCCTCCCTTGCCGTGTACGGACGACCTCTCCCGGCCAAAATATCCGAGCAAACACATCCCACGCCCGAAGGATCTTACGGAGCACAAAAGCTCGCTTGCGAGACCATGATTCAAGACTACACGCGCAAAGGATACATCGATGCCTTGTGTCTACGATTCCCGACCATCAGCGTGCGACCAGGGAAGCCCACACAAGCGGCGAGTTCGTTTCTAAGCGGGATGATACGCGAGCCGATGGCGGGACAAGAATGCATCATTCCGATAGTCGATCGGGATTTTAGAAGCTGGATGTGTAGTCCGCGGACGCTGGTAGAGAATCTGTGTATTGGGATGGAGATGGATTTGAGTGGAGTGGATAAGCACAGACGGGTAGTTAATCTACCAGGAGAGGGAGCAAGCGTGCAAGAGATGATGGATGCGTTGGTGAAGGTTGGGGGCGAGGAGAAATTGAAGTTAATTAGGGAGGAAAGTGATGAGGGGATGGAGAGGATGCTTAGAAGTTGGGGAACGGAATATGATAATACTTTTGCGTTCAAGTTGGGGTTCAAGCCAGATAAGGGGTTTGAACAGGCCGTGAAAGATTATGCAGAGGGATTACAGTAGAGGGGTAATTCGAAATATACGAATTTTACCAACGCACGACGGGTGGCCCATTCTACCAAGTGGCATCCAGCCCAAGCAAAACCAATTCTCGTACATAACCGTAGTAGCTCAAGTATAACGAAGAATGACTAGATTAGCTATAAGTTCAGCAAAGCCTCAAGCGGTACGCAAACACTTACCCAACAGCTTCAGATCATCCCCATCTCCGGTACGTATATATATGTTTGCATGCTGCATGAAAGAGTATTATGTCTTCATTTAAAATTCTTGGTCGTTTTCCATATCATACAAATTTGGTTGTCCCGTCTCAACCACCCGCAAAATGTACGGCTCTATACCGTCATTAGTCCGATTTTGACCAAACCCATTCGATTGGTATTCCCAATTCTATCCACGTCATCATGTCAGTTACCTTCCATAGCCAACCAAAGCTGTCTCCAACCCATTCACTCCCCCTCACGGCGCCTTTGTACTCAACTGCATTCCATGCCACCCCTTAATCTCCTCTCCTAGCACCTTATTCACCAGCCTCTGCTGCTTCAGCATATTCATTCCCTTGAACTGTCTACTAACGACATCAATCGCATACATGCTTCCGCAACCACCGCTTACATCTTGCACCGACAGTCTCTCTGGTTGCAGCTCCGTGTTTAACTTGTCCCATATTCTGCGCTCGGCTTCGTCGAGATGATCGGGTGCTTGGAGAGCTTCAGCCGCGCGAGCTGCTTCGGAGTGTACGCCGGATGCGCCGAGGCCGATTGTGCCTTGGATTGTGGACTCGGATGAGGAACTGTAGGAGCGGCCGGTGAAGGAGGGGAGGGGTTGTGGTCGGGTGAGAGATAGGTGGTGGATTGTCCTTGATTGGGAAGTGGTGGCGGATATGTGCAGCTTTGAGGATCCGGAGCTTAATCTGAAGGTATTTATGCTCTGTCTTAGTCGCAGACAATGCCGGAGGCTGGTTGTCGCCGTTCTTTCCATGATGCGGGGTGGATAAGAATGGGTTTGAATGGCAGGCAAAGGAACTCTAGAGTCGGCGAGCTCGTTGGTCTTGACAATTGAATTGGCTTCAAAAAAACAAATCCCAAGGGTCGATTGCGATTCGTAGTAAAAACAATGGATTATTAATTCGAAGCTCAATACAATGTGGTCACTGACGACGTCAGTATAAAATAATTCTTCCAAGAAGCCCACCATAGCTCAGATTAGTCATGCCGAGCTTCGTCAAGATTGGCCAATGGCATGTCTCGTAAAATAAGCTACGGTACACAAAAACGACATTTATCTCTCACATATACTCTTTCCATATCAATCAATCAACCTTAGTCGGACAATTGGAGTGCTAATTCATGATGTCGGAAGTCACGACTCCAGATCCTCATTTACTGAGTTGTTTTATGATGACTTCTTTCCAAGTGGGAAGACCATCTCACAACAACTTCAATTACAGGTATCAATTTTCATTCCAAGTATCGTATATTTGCTTTTGATTGACTTACAAGGCTTCCCAAAAAGCATCTTTCCGTTCAGTATATCCGATCATGCATTCAAGAATTCCAGTCAAGATATCTAAAACAGAGGATTCTGAGGACCAACAGAGAGTCGATCCACAAAGTGAGGTCATCCCGCCGGCCCAATCCCTCCAGGAAGCTTCAGAGCAAGTCATCAACACCTGGAATAAGGTCATGTATCTCAAGCAATTACTCGAACTCACGGCAGGCGGACCAAAAGAACCAAACTTAGACCAGTCATTCCTAATCGAAGCTACAGAAATGGTCATTGCAAAAGCCATTAAAAGCATCGAGAACATCGCAGCGTTGGAGGCCCAACTCATCTTCTGGCGACAAGATAGCCCTACTAGTCTACTAGACCAAATTAATGAGTGCAAGCAGTATTTTGAAGGGAAGTTAAGGGTCGATATGGTGGTTCTCGGTCTATACATGGATCATCTGGAAGGGAAGAGGTTGCTTCCTAGGATGGAGCGAATCAAGAACATGGACTTGTCAGATGGAACTGAGAATCTCTTTCAGATGCCCGTAAGTTTTTATCCGCTTCTGGGACTTTTGAATTCCCTTTTCTGACATATGTATATTAAGAATAGTCTTCAAATGACAGAGCTGAATCAGAAACAAGTGGAGACTCGACAGAGTCCGATGCAGTCACCGGAACGGATGCTACAGATGAGCCCACGTGCGGAACATATCGTGGCTCATACATCTTCGGAACAAGGACCAAAGAAAGCCAGTCCAAACTTACTCAAGAACAGCCCAGCTTACAATAGGTTTGTCGAGCGAAGATTGATGTACATGTGAGGTCTATTTTTCAAATCAGGAGCCTGCCGAATTTGCTTGGGCGTCACACTGGGCTTAATGGTAGGAGATAGGAGGCGTTGGTATTGGCTTTGCACGTCGAGGCTATCTTGGGATAGGAAGGGGGTTGTTGCATGCATCTTTGGGGCTTCGCAAGCTGAATAAAATGGAAAGAAGAAGGAGTAAGTACATTGTATGTGTCACGAGATGAACATTCAAGGTCTAATATTGCTTGTCTTGGGTTCTCTTCAGTTAACAATTTCTTATTTGTTCGACCCAATCAACTGCAAGTTCACTTCTGCAAATATGAAGAAGGTTGGAGCACAGAGGATGAAAAGCTTATAACTAAATCAATGAAAATCGTCTGAACATTGAGATTTGAGATTCAATAACTAATGTTTTTTCTTTCTATAGTAGTTGTCTAGGAATTTATGAACTGAATCTTCCGTCTACTCCCGTCTTACTAACTCCGCCGCCTCTAATAGATCTTGACGACTCGTTCGAGAAAAGACAAAATAGTATGCTATCCGAGTCAGAATTTCTGAACTTGGTTCAATGTTTTATTAGCTCTCTTCAAGAAGCAGATACTTCGAGAGATTTTCGTCGAAAGCTCCTGATGGCGTCGTGTGAGCTCCTGACAAACATCCTTCGTCGAAAACCTCTTCCATTTAAACGGGAATGAAGACAATTTAGCCGGGTGACTGTGACTATCAGCGGCTTGTCTCTCTTCACGCGGTATATCGATCAAACCACTTTTTTCTGATCAAAGACTCCGCTCATGACCCTGGAACTCGTGCTTTGAGCTGGAAAATTCACTACGTGAAAGTGAGCCGCAACAAAGTCTGGGGCCAAGAATTTTACGGTAACTCAGAATCATCTTCCGACGATGCAGATGTCATTATTAGCGACTTCAATATGAATTTGCAGATTTCTCCTGATAGAAGCCTACTTGAGAACTCTCGGTGAAGCGTCGGAAGATCTAATCATTCGAAAATAAATGGAGGATGCACCCGCCGACCTAAAGTGCGGAGCATGTTTGACCTCAAACCAAGGCATTGGGAGTCTCAATTCAAATGCGGGTGATTACACTATTCTAGTACTAGTCCATGCATATGCTGTGGCATGTCAGGTTGGGTCACTTAACTGGGTTATTGAAATGTAACGCATCTCAATGCCACAGTGTCATTTACTTCGCACTCCCTGCTACCATTGCATGCATTCCCCGCTAGGAACCATGCTTCACCATTTAGATAAGTGTCCAAGATATGCTCATTTGTTCTCAGAGCAGCAAATTCCATTCCTTGCTACACGTGGATAGAGGTTCGTGCGGCCAGGGTATTATTTCTCCGCGTGTAGGAGCGGGGAGGAAGACGAGGTGGGGTTTCAGCTCCATGGAAGCTGATCAAGTGATCTCCAGCAGTCAGCTGGAATATCCAGTAATTGTTTGACGGATTATGCTCAATTGAGGGGTGCTTGGGTAGAGGAGCACTGCTGCAGGGTTGTCATATGCAGGGTCCGTATATGAAGTATGCTTATCTACGGATCTAAGCCAGATGAATCTCCTTGACCGGGGTTGTTGCGGCGTATCTAGAGATTATCTATACAGGGGTCAAATTGATCATATTGGTGGTTACGACATTTTCAACTCGGGTATCTTGACTTGTTTGAATGGGACCCTAAGTGCAGAGATCCAGAAACGCACATTATCTCCCCTCCCTCTTCCCCGCACTAAGGAATACCAATAGTAATCACATGCATATCGGACGAACGGTGATCAAAGGTTAGATATAGATTGTGGATAGCCTATCCCGCCGCCGTCCCGAATGTTCAGTAATAGGCAGACGCGGGGAGTTCGGATGCATAAGGTTTGCATGCGTCCGGTACTCCTTAGATACTCCGCTGACCCGACTTAACCCCGAGTATTCAGACCTAGTATAAATAGCGATGCCGAGGGTGGTCAAGGTGAAGCAGAGCACGACTGCATCTCAAATTGCTTCGGCATGTGAACCACCGTATAGCTTTGGATCTCTTATCTCTCTTTCTGTATGTGAACAGGTTTAGATTTTGTCGTAGATATGGTGCAATGCCTGTTGCTTTTCACATTGCTGTTTGATGTCATCAACTCGATTAACTTACCCAGAACGAACTGGCGATGGAGTCAACATCTCTGTACCTTAGCTGGCCACAATGTTATCTCTTAACAGTCCCATCACAAAAGCTCTGCGAGTCTCTCCATATGAACCTGACTCCATATTTCTTTTTTGGCGGTAATGAAGCTTTAAGCGTGCTACTATTGACATCTACCTCAGTTCTTTTCCATCTTACTTCCTCTGTATACCTGCCTTCTTGCGGAGTAAGTAACATGCCACTCATCACAATCACTTAACTATCCCGACCTCGTTTCCATGAATCCCTGGATCATCTATGTTTCCATGGGCTCTCACTTTCGACTCCTCTATAAGGCAGTTTTCTGCCATTCCTTAGTGCCCTCAATCCTACCTCCATGGCAGCCTAAGTCCGCTCATCGGAAAAAGCCTTTCTGGTTTCTCGACCTCCGCTCCGCTCCATAGCCTACTCCGCCCCATCCCGAACCCATGCACACGTGCCAGCTCCGCATACTTACACCTAGTATTCTTTACCGCGAAGCTAAGCAGACTCAGAAGCGAATAGTCATAGCAATCTCCATTTGGAATGCGACTTCCTTCCACTGCGAGTCCTCTCATAACTATCCGCCAGAAACCCAGTCTCTGGCCTCGCAACAGCAGCCCACAGGCTTCAACCCGCTGTCTTCAACCCTATATATCCGTCGTAAATTTGGTCAAATCTTCCAATATTTCCTACGGTTCTTTCGAGATGAATTCTTTTCTGTTTAATGATAACCAATTCCACTAACCCCTCCGCTCCACCTCTATTGACTACATCCATCAAAATCCACCGCTCTCGCCAAACCGGAATTTTCCCACTCCACTTCCTTATCAACTCCAACCTTTCTTGCTTTCCTTTTTAGCTGACCACTTTTCATTCTCCCCACTATTTCCCTCCTCCATTCCACACTCATCCGCCGCTCCAACGTTCCCTCTTTTCCTCTTTCTTCCATCCTTCATCCCTACTCCATACAACAAATCTTCCCAGAATGATTTCTCCCTCCTTCACTTAAACATCCGTACATCCAAGCGAACCTTTTCCGATTTCCATTTGTAAACTGCCAAGGTTCGGTTAACCCCTACTTTTGCATCCGCAGCACAGCACATCACAGAAAGGAAGAAAACTCACCTAACCCATCTCATCCCATCTCTTTAGCATTATGGTGCGTTTATCGCATGAAAAACGGACGTCGTATCAAAGTAGCACGCTGCAGCCTACAGCTTAATCGATTGTCAGAATCAGATCCAGAACTGGAACTAGCATATGTATTGTGTCGTGGCTTCCTTCTCATCAGCTCAAACTCTCGCATGAACGACTTCCTGGCTACATTCATTGACTGATTCACCTGCAAGAGTTTACTGTATGTACTTGTAGAGTATGTATTCGCATATGCGAGTTCACAATACTTCTTCACCTACCTACATATGTACCTCGTCTCCTACTCCTACCGCAACTTACATATGTCTATTTGTACATTGCATAATCTCCACCAAATGATCTCCCTGTTGCCTATCCATATCCACATATCTATCCTTTCTCTATTCATTCACTTGCCACACTAGTTCACCCTGCCTTCCTTCATTGCAACGCCTATCCACCCATCCCACATTCAACTCCCTATCTTGCTGCAATTTCTCAAGCAGCTCCAATAGGGATCCATCCCATATTCAACTCCCTATCTCCGTGCAATTTCTCAAGCAGCTCCAATAGGGATCCACCCATTCAACTCCTCGCCTCCCTGCAACTCACCAAGTTGCTCCAACACCCTCTCTTCCCCTCCAGTCCCACTGTCGATCCCACCATGTCGATGTCCAAGCTCATCCCAGCATCCAACCTTCATCAACCTCAAACACCCCCTCCGGGTCCTCCCTCCATTGCAGAACCGATCACTAAAATCGAGAATTCACCATCCTTTCCCTCACTTACCCATTTCTCCACTCCTCCACTTCTTCACCTATCCTTTCCCTCACTCACTCACTCCACTCAACCATTAAATGTCCAGCAAACCACCAGACATGATCATCATGATGCGTTGTAGTGCGTTGTATGCACTTCTTTCATCTACCCCACCATAAGTAGCCAGCCACCCTACCACGCCAACTATAACCCCACTATGCCATACCATTCATCCCTCGCTGTACATGTATGAACACGTACTAAAAATAACCTACCTATCTACTTACTATCCACTTCCAAAATGCATCTGTCCGCAGAGAAAAGTTTTTCAGTCCAGTCCACCTCACTACACAAGACGCAGAAGAAGAAGACCTTTCCTACCCAACCCAACCTAAGTGCAACGATCTCAAGCATGCACTCCGTATATACATGCAGCACAACTCACTTCACAGCTCTATCATCATCATATGCCCTTCCCTTGCCTGCCAAAATTCTGCGCCTCACTAACAATAAAGTGGGGCGGTCGCTTATCGCAGACAGGAAGGAGGGGGTTACTGCAGAGTAGTATCCGCCACACTACACCTCACCTCACCAACTTGCTGTCGCTTTGAAAAACTCAGTATCAACACAAATTAGAAAACCAAAATAATAATAATAATAAAAAAAATAATAAAAAATGATAGAATAAAAAAATATTAAAATCAAAATCAAAAAATAAAAATAAAGAAATAAAATAAACAATAAATATAGTGAACCGCTTTATCCCTTGCTCTCTCCATAAACGTACTGTACTACTACACTGTACTTCAACATTATACTCTGCAATACAACGTAACACTTCAACATAGCAAATACGCTCCAACATCACCCTCCACACTCCATAGTCCATACTCTGTATTCCATACTCCATGCTCCATGCTCCATACTGCACGCTCTATACTCCACGCTCTATACTCCATACTCCACGCTCTACACTTCAACATAACACAACACAACATAACATAACATAACATTACTTTACTAAAAATACCTTCACCTTCACCTTCACGAAAGCAAACAAACAAACCAACCAAAAAAATCCAAGCAGCCACTCTCTGTCCTCTTTCCCCAGCACCCCCAGCACCACCACACCCCCCACCAGCTTCTCTCTTCTCATCTCTTCTCATCTCTTCTCATCTCATCTCATCTCATCTCATCTCTCCCCCCTTTCCCCCTCGCCTCCTCCCTCCCCCAGCCTCAGCACCAGCACTCCCAGCATCTCTTTCCCCTCCTCTCTCTCTCCCTCCTCTCCCCCCCTTTCCTCTCCCTCTCCCATAACACAACACAACACAACTCAT